>JAXIVD010002739.1:48508-53508 GCA_036785275.1 Cancer borealis
TGCGTGTGTGTGTGTGTGCGTGTGTGCGTGTGCGTGTGCGTGTGTGTGTGTGTGTGTGTGTGTGCGCGTGTGTGTGTGCGCGTGCGCGTGTGCGTGTGCGTGCGCGTTTGTGTTTGTGTTTGTGTTTGTGTTTGTTTGTGTGTGTGTGTGTGTGTGTGTGTAAGGGACGGGGAGGGTAAGGAGATTAGCTAATTACTGTAACTACTACTAATGAGGAAAGGTGTAGGGGGGTGAGGTGGGAGGAAGGTCAAACAAGGGTCAAACAATTCTTCACCTGAATGCTCTAGATAATTCATTATATTTTGACATTTCCTGATGCATTCTGAGGTTTTTTTTTAATTACATTTTCGTCACAAATTGTTAGTTTGTGAGATATTCAATGTTTTCTGTGAGACCTTCTCTTCAATAAGTAAAGTTTAGTTTGGTTTGAACAAGGTTCTGTTCATTGTCAATATAAGTTAAGGTTTAGTTAATTTGTCATGTTATGTTAATTCAGAAGTTATCAAATGTTTTCTATGACCAAAAGTAAGGGTTTGGGAGCTTGGCATAGAGGGAAATATGCCAAAATCAAGGAACATCTTTATTATGTGGATTGGGATTTTGAGTTAGCTCATCTATCTGTTAATGATATGTACTTAAAATTTCTGAATATTCTAACACCACTTGTTAACATGTTTGTGCCTTCCAAGCATATTGTCTCCTCGCCTCCATGGCCTACCAAACCACCCCTATCCCTCATGAACGGTAAGAAAGAGGCTTGGTTATTATATAAAAACCAGAGAGCGATGCATGGCAGACTCTCTCCTCAGGCCACTAATGCTCTTGCTCATTTTAACAATTTAAATTACCAATATAGAAACTATAGTATCACATTTCAGTCTCAATATGAATTATCCTTGATTGACTCCTTCAATACCAACCCTAAGCTACTCCATTCCTATGTCAGACATAAAAAGGTTGGTCAGCCCTCTGTAGGCCCTCTACTGACTAGGGTAGGGGCAATGACTAGTGACACTAAAGCTATGGCTGACTTATTTGTTAAGGATTTTGCCTCAGTGTATCAAAGTGAACACCTGTCAAACCCAGCTGAACATCAGTCCTGTGACAGCTCTATCTCTAATATTGAATTTGATCAGTCCACAGTTAAGCATTACCTCAAATATCTCGATATCTTCTCTAGCATGGGACCGGACGACATTCATCCTCACTTACTCCAGTCTTGTGCCGATCAACTTGCTTATCCTTTATATGTCATCTTTAAATCCTCTTTAACATCAGGACACCTGCCTGATTTATGGAAAGTTTCTAATGTTGTTCCCATTTTTAAAAAGGGCTCCAGAACAATTCCTCTTAACTATAGACCAATTAGCTTGACCTCTGTTTGTGTTAAAACTTTAGAAAGAATAGTGACTCAGCAGCTTTATCAATACCTTGAAGATAATGCAATTATTTCTGACTCTGTTTGGTTTTAGACCCTATCATTCAACAGAAGACCAACTGATATTGGCATACCATGACATCACTTCTTGGATAGATAGTGGTTATACAGTTGATGTGGTATTTTTCGACTTCAGCAAGGCTTTTGATGTTGTCCACCATGATACTCTGATTTATAAACTTTATGCTCTTGGGATTTCTGGATCTCTACTTGATTGGTTACAAGCTTTTCTCAAAAACAGGCAATGAGGGTTATAGTGTCTGGCTCTGAGAGCTATTTATACTCTTATTTGTTGATATTAGTCATTGTCAATTGTCTTTGCTGGCATCTTCCTTGACTTTTCAGGTTGTATAATGATTTGAGTGATGTCATCTGCATGTGTGACATTGTAGCCGGGTTGTGGAGTGTGCCGTGTGTATGATGTATAGGGTGAGGGAGGTGCAGCTGCCCTGAGGAACACCACTCTATATATAGGAAAAGATGGACCTTCATAGTGTGGGAGTGATATAGATGCTGTTCTATTATTATCTATGTAGTTGTATAATATTACAAAACTTGATGGTGTGTGTGTGTGTGTGTGTGTGTGTGTGTGTGTGTGTGTGTGTGTGTGTGTGTGTGCTTGTGTTTACTGGATGGTGTGTGTGTGTGTGTGTGTGTGTGTGTGTGTGTGTGTGTGTGTGTGCTTGTGTTTACTGGCTGGTGTGTGTGTGTGTGTGTGTGTGGTTCAATAAGTGTTGGTAAATGTTGTGTATATATTCACTAACAAACAGTTACTAAGGAATGAACAAAACTTGATGGTGTGTGTGTGTGTGTGTGTGTGTGTGTGTGTGTGTGTGTGTGTGTGTGTGTACTGGATGGTGTGTGTGTGTGTGTGTGTGTGTGCTTGTGTTTACTGGGTGGTGTGTGTGTGGTTCAATAAGTGTTGGTAAATGTTGTGTATATATTCACTAACAAACAGTTACTAAGGAATGAACAAAACTTGATGGTGTGTGTGTGTGTGTACTGGATGGTGTGTGTGTGTGTGTGTGTGTGCTTGTGTTTACTGGCTGGTGTGTGTGTGGTTCAATAAGTGTTGGTAAATGTTGTGTTTATATTCACTAACAAACAGTTACTAAGGAATGAACAAAACTTGATGTGTGTGTGTGTGTGTGTACTGGATGATGTGTGTGTGTGTGCTTGTTTTACTGGATGGTGTGTGTGTGTGTGTGTGTGTGGTTCAATAAGTGTTGGTAAATGTTGTGTTTATATTCACTAACAAACAGTTACTAAGGAATGAACAAAACTTGATGGTGTGTGTGTGTGTGTGTGTGTGTACTGGATGGTGTGTGTGTGTGTGTGTGTGTGCTTGTGTTTACTGGATGGTGTGTGTGTGTGCTTGTAAACAACCAAGAACAAGTTATAGTTTTGAGATGATAAAAACTTAATGGAATACAGTAGGACCTCACAGTACGAGCTTAACTTGTTCCCAGACTGAACTTGTATTGCAATTTACTCTTATTACAAAGCAATTCTTCACCATCAAATGAATGGAAAAATAATTAATCTATTCCAGCCAAAAACCATCCTACAGGCCTATTTTTAAGGTGCAGAGAGAGAGAGAGAGAGAGAGAGAGAGAGAGAGAGAGAGAGAGAGAGAGAGAGAGAGAGAGAGAACACTTCAACATCAGCGTGTGTCCCAGGTATAACAATCTACCTTCCCTGCACACCACACTTGAGGAGAAGCAAGGAAGGAAGGAAGGAAGGAAGCCCTTTTTAAAAATGGGAACAACATTAGAAACTTTCCATAAATCAGGCAGGTGTCCTGATGTTAAAGAGGATTTAAAGATGACATATAAAGGATAAGCAAGTTGATCGGCACAAGACTGGAGTAAGTGAGGATGAATGTCGTCCGGTCCCATGCTAGAGAAGATATCGAGGATATTTGAGGTAATGCTTAACTGTGGACTGATCAAATTCAATATTAGAAATAGAGCTGTCACAGGACTGATGTTCAGCTGGGTTTGACAGGTGTTCACTTTGATACACTGAGGCATTAGTGTCACTAGTCATTGCCCCTACCCTAGTCAGTAGAGGGCCTACAGAGGGCTGACCAATCTTTTTATGTCTGACATAGGAAATGGAGTAGCTTAGGGTTGGTATTGAAGGAGTCAATCAAGGATAATTCATATTGAGACTGAAATGTGATACTATAGTTTCTATATTGGTAATTTAAATTGTTAAAATGAGCAAGAGCATTAGTGGCCTGAGGAGAGAGTCTGCCATGCATCGCTCTCTGGTTTTTTATATAATAACCAAGCCTCTTTCTTACCGTTCATGAGGGATAGGGGTGGTTTGGTAGGCCATGGAGGCGAGGAGACAATATGCTTGGAAGGCACAAACATGTTAACAAGTGGTGTTAGAATATTCAGAAATTTTAAGTACATATCATTAACAGATAGATGAGCTAACTCAAAATCCCAATCCACATAAGAAAGATGTTCCTTGATTTTGGCATATTTCCCTCTATGCCAAGCTCCCAAACCCTTACTTTTGGTCATAGAAAACATTTGATAACTTCTGAATTAACATAACATGACAAATTAACTAAACCTTAACTTATATTGACAATGAACAGAACCTTGTTCAAACCAAACTAAACTTTACTTATTGAAGAGAAGGTCTCACAGAAAACATTGAATATCTCACAAACTAACAATTTGTGACGAAAATGTAATTTAAAAAAAAACCTCAGAATGCATCAGGAAATGTCAAAATATAATGAATTATCTAGAGCATTCAGGTGAAGAATTGTTTGACCCTTGTTTGACCTTCCTCCCACCTCACCCCCCTACACCTTTCCTCATTAGTAGTAGTTACAGTAATTAGCTAATCTCCTTACCCTCCCCGTCCCTTACACACACACACACACACACACACACACACACACACACAAACAAACAGTTACTAAGGAATGAACAAAACTTGATGGTGTGTGTGTGTGTGTGTGTGTGTACTGGATGGTGTGTGAGTGGGTGTGTGTGCTTGTGTTTACTGAATGGTGTGTGTGTGTGTGTGTACTGGATGGTGTGTGTGTGTGGGTGTGTGCTTGTGTTTACTGGCTGGTGTGTGTGTGTGTGTGGTTCAATAAGTGTTGGTAAATGTTGTGTTTATATTCACTAACAAACAGTTACTAAGGAATGAACAAAACTTCTATGTTAATCCTGCATCTGAGGTGAAAACATTTAATTCAAAGTAAATATAATGGTAGTCAATATTTATATTAATTTAACATACATAATTAAAACTATATTTGAGTTGAAATATAAGTCGTGTAGTGATTGTTGATGTGACTTTGTGTGTTATTTGTAAGTTAATTAAAAACATGAATGTAATAATGTTGTGTTTTGTTCAGGTTGATATGTTGAAGAACTTGACTTGAAGAACAAAAACCAAGATGAAAGGAAGGAAGAAAGTGTCTGACAGCTTGTCTTATGAAGCTTGGAGCTAAAATAACCCTTAATTTACACAGGTAATTAGATCCTCCTTGTTAATTATTACCTGTATATTACAATTGTTAATGATA
>JAXIVD010002740.1:0-17500 GCA_036785275.1 Cancer borealis
ATGTGCAAATAGTAAAAAGAAAAAACTATAATAAAAAATACACATATATATATTCCCGAGGTATCTTATTTACATACTCTGCATTTGTTTTGTGCTGTCGTGCATAAACTCATCCTTGCAAATGGGCGACCGGCATGCAAATACTGTTCAGTCATGATTGGTACACACGTGGATTGCCTCGTGTTTGGCCGCTCAGAGACACAGGAGCGAGATCTCATGGTGTTCCTGGCCCCTCCTCCTTCTTTTCTTCCTCCTCCTCCTCCTCCTCCTCCTCTCCTCCTCCTCTTTCGTACTGATCACTCATCTCCCATCTTCTCTCTCTTTTTCCTACAGTACAGCGCTCGTCTGCAGGAAGGAAGGGAGGGAGAGATGGGGTAGAGAAAGGGAGGAGAGGTACAGACAGACATATAGACAGACAGACAGAGGTGAAAAAATTGAACACACCAATAGTCACATATACATACAAAACGAGCGACGGAAACAGACAGAATGACATAGACAGAGAGAAATAGACACATCCGAAAAAAAAGAGAGAAAGAGGAGAGAGAGAGAGAGAGAGAGAGAGAGAGAGAGAGAGAGAGAGAGAGAGAGAGAGAGAGAGAGAGAGAGAGAGAGAGAGAGAGAGGAGAGAGAGAGAGAGAGAGAAAAGAGAGAGAGAGAGAGAGAGAGAGAGAGAAGAGAGAGAGAGAGAGAGAGAGAGAGAGAGAGAGAGAGAGAGAGAGAGAGAGAGAGAGAGAGAGAGAGAGAGAGAGAAAGAGAGAAAAAAAATCGACACAGGAAGACGACGAGACAAAGCGACACATAGATACTGATTCAAACACAGAAAAAAAAAGAAAAAAAAAAGAAAGGGAAGAGGAAGTACGATTGGCACCCCAACACACACACACACACACACACACACACACACACACACACACACACACACACACACACACACAGACACACACACACACACACACACACACACACACACACACACACACACACACACACACACATATAAACAAAACACTAAAACAAACATACAGGTACCGATGCACACACACACTAAAAAAAAAAAAGCATACATATATACAACCTTACACACATACAGACCTTCACGTATAAATGAATACACAAATACCACAAGGCTTTCATCTCCCTTGTCTTAGTTCAATGCCTCACAGCCTCACCGCCTCATCGCCTCATCACCTCATCAACTTCCTCCCCACCACTACCACCCCCTTCCTTCCCCTTCCTTCTCTTGGCGGTCCGTGACAAACCATGTTGATTGCCCACTACCGCTCACTGCTAATATTGAAGCTGCACTCACTCACTCCTTCCTTCCTCTCACCCTCCGGCACCGTAATGTAGGAGTGTTGCATACTGATACGCGATGGTGAAGGGTGAAGAGCATGCATGTGGGAGAGTTAACGATTCTATCTGTGTATCTTTAGTAAGGCGATTTTTTGTTAACGTCATCTCGTGTAATTTTTATAATGAAGAGAAGATGAAGGGGAGTTTGAAGAAATGTTATGTAAAGTATTTTCTCTCTATGTCTTTAAGTGTTTTGTTGTGTTTGATAGTATTCTAGAAAGAGATAGATTAACATATTATAATTTGTCTGTTTTTCTCTTCTTCTTTTTTGAGTGATAGGGAGAGAAAAAAGACACAATAAAAAACACAGAATCGATCTTTACATACAAAAAAAAGCTTCCATATGGATAGAGAGATTTAATTGACTCCATCTATCCACAAACTTATAACTCTTCAACACCTCTATGCAACACCATTTGGATATACAAGACCAGTGTGTAGGAAGCTTTACAGTGCAACAGAAACCCTTCCACTCGTTGCTGAGCCCCAAGGTCTGCGTCAGGTGCGAGGACAAGCCAAGCGTTAAGCAGAAAAATCCACTGAAAACAAAGAGAAAGATATAATTCTAGCAAATAATTCCTTGATTGCCTCCTAGAAGTCAAAGAAGCAACAGCAGCATCAGCAGCAACAGCAGGTTAAACAGCAGCAGCACTAACAGCACCTCCAACAACAGCATCAAGGGAAGAAGATGAGGGAGGGGGAGAAGAGAGTACTATTGCATTGCCTCTGAATATGGATAAATTATACGTGTGTGAGTTTGCATTGAAGGTTTAATGTGATAATCGCCGTGAATGTTTATAATCGCATCTGAACGTGTATATACAGCGCCACTGCAAAGGTTTATGTAGTGTTTTATTATATATTTTTTTCTCGCTGTTGCGGTTTTCTGAATTGCCTCGTCGTGTTTTAGCAAGTTTTTTTTTCTTCTTTTAAACTCGTAGCGTCACTTTGAGTAGTGCGTCGAGTTTTTTTTTATTTAGATTAGTTTAATGTTTATTTACTTATAAGTTTTTTTTTATCGTATTGATTAATCTATATAACTATCTACTTATTCATAATTATATTCGAATTATATTGACTTTATTTTTATTAATTAATTTTCTTTGACTATTTTCATTTTTGATTCTATTCATCTATTTGTCTATTTTATATGTAATCTTATCGTCTATCGGCATATACAGCTTCCCATGGGGCTGATGAAGACAACATCCTCTGCCTTCTCCCCCCCTCCCCCCACACATACACACAAACACACAAACACATCACACACAGCTGCGCCAGTCACCTAAGCACATCCACACTCCATACACCCGTTGCACGCAACTTTCATACACTCAATTACACAACATTATCAATAAAAGCCTTTTTTTTTTACTCCCTGATGCACCAGAGAATCAATCTTAAAAATCTACATTGATGTACCTTCACGAATACCTTTTACGGCAAATTATCAACACTTGGAAATAAACAGGTATAGTATAGTTTTTTTTCTAGCTGCCTGGTAAACCATCTGTCGCTTTAGTAGAGGAAGGAAGCTCAGAGGAAATTATATACAACATAAACGAAGAGCAAAAAACAAACGCCTCTCTTATTTGCTGATCATTTGGGTGAACGACGTGCGTCAAATTGGTGCTGTGAAATGAGGGGAAAAAACAACAGCAACAGTCCAAGTTACTAAGAAGGAGGAGATGGCAAGGAAGAACAACAAAAACAAGAAGAACAAGATCACGAAGACGAGGAGCAGGACAAAACACGTGAAGGAGGAGGAGGAGGCGGAGAAGGCGGAGGAGCAGGAGGAGACAGGATAAAAACAGCATCGGTAAAGATATGTACTTTATGCGTAAATCAGCCATGAGACAAAACAATAGCGGTCGTCTCGTTCTCTTCCTCATTCTCCCCACTTTTTTTCTTTTCCTCCTCCTCTTCTACTTCCTCCTCCTTCAATAGACAGTACAACTATGTGGGTTTGTGTGTACTATTAAGTCAGTTACTTTTGTTATGTACTGTGAGGTTTTCTTGTTGTCTCTATAGTTCTGAGTTTTTTTTATAGTTTCTCCTCCTCTTCCTTTTCTTCCATTCCTTCCTCCTCTTTTTCCTCTTTGTTTACTTTCAAATCCTCCTCATACTCTTATTACTTTTCTATCTCCACCTCCACCTATTCCTCCACAGCCTCCACCCTCTTTTCCTCCATTAGTCTATCTAGGGCGCGAGTTTATATGGGAAAACCCTGGAAGGAGTAAGTCTGGAACACGCCCGTCGGAGCCTCTCGTAAAGGCAACTGGAATCGCGGCCCGACAGTAAAAAAAAATAAAAATAATAAAACCTTCCACCAGTAGTTATCTCATACCCAAGCAACCATTTTACAACACAGACTACACGCAGCTGCCAAGGCGAGGTCAACTTAAAATATAATGAGTCCTTTTATATGATATTATTAACGGGGAGTGGAGTGGGATGCTGCAGGGAGTGGAGTTGAGGATAAAAAGGCGAAGGTGGAGGAAGGAAGTAAGGGTGGATGTGGGTGGGGTGGAGATGTGAGGATTGAGATTTGGAGGTATGTGGAGGGAGAATATTGCAAGGAGGGGATGATAGCGGAATGGAGGATGGGGTGCAAGAGTAAGGTAGGATTGGTAGATGAAGAGACAGAAAAAGAGAGAGAGAAGTGTGGGGGGGGCGGGTGAGAGGGGATTTGGGGGGAGAGGGAAATGGGGGGGACACCGTCTATACAAGTTCTCTTCCTGCCAACACCAACTCTTGAAAACGTCCATCAGACAAAGGATGAAGATCTGGCCTTGTGTCCCTTATAATTAATTGATTCTACTCTGTGTACCGTATGAAAAAGTATTCATTTATGTATAATATCTCCGCTATCGTAATGACAGGAAATAGCAACGTGTGAGCTCATGTTGGTGCTGCAGAGGGAGGGTGTGGTCGAGGGTTAGGGGGGGAAGGGGGGGTGTGGCTTGAAGGTATAGGGATAGAGTGTGGCGTCGAGGGAATAAAATGTGGTGAAGGGAGTGAGATGTGACGTTGAGGTTGAGGGATGTGACAGGGAGAGATGGGTGGATGTAGACAGGATGATGTGGCACTGAGGGGAAGGGTGAGGTTAGGTAAGGATGTGGCGTAGGGTGGCTGGGGAAGAAGATATGACATAAAAGTAAGAAGGGAGGGAGGGATGTGGCAGGAGGGCGCATGGGGTAACAGGGAGAGTGAAATGCAAAAAAAAAAATAATAATAATAAATAAATAAATAAATAAAAAAAAAAGAAACCTGCAGTTGGAAAAAGAAATAATAGTGATAATAAGACAAGGAAAAATAGCTACAGCAAATTTGTATTTCCATCATATGCTAAATTTTGGAGAAAATAAATTAATGGAATGCTTGGAAGGAGGAGAGAGTAAGGAGTACAAAGGAGTACAAAGGAAGAACAGACAGCAACAGTCCTACTGGACCTAACGAGGCTGTCTGTTTAGCTACACTACTACTACTATAATATCTACGTGATAGAGACAAAAGGACAGCAAAGTAAAGACAAAAGGACAGCAAAGTAGACAAAAGGACAGCAAAGTATAGGAGGAGGGAAGGGTGGTAGGAGGAGAGGAGGGAAGGATATTGCGAGACTGGGAGGGAGGGAGGGAGGGAGGTGAGAGGTGAAGGTGTAGCGGAAGGAAGACAGGAGGTAGGGCGTGGCTGGAGGAGGAGGAGGAGGAGGAGGAGGAGGAGGAGAAAGAGGAGGGAAGGGGAGGAGGGACAAGGAATACACAGGTGGGGGAGGGATGTTGAAAGAGAAAGATAGCAATGCGAAAAACAAAACAAAAAAAGTTCGGGTGAGAGTGAAGAAATGGAAGTTAAGAGAGAAACAGAGTGGGTGGGGGAAAGGATGAAGGAGGAAGAGTGAAGGGGAGAGAAGGAGGGGGAGGGAGAGGGGGAGGGGGAAGACTATACTGCAGGTGGTGGTCACGCCCGCCTTACCCTCACCTGCCGCCATAACGGAATAGATTGAAGGCAGGGCGCGGGTTAATGATGGACATTACACATTCTCTCTGCTGAGGCCAACACACTGCAGGAGACAACGAGGCAGAGGTTGGTTGTTATTCCTCACTATGTGGTAACCTCGGCCAGGCTAGCACGAGCCCCTAAGCTTCTCTCTGTAGCAGCGCGGGGAAGGGGAGAGGGAGTGAGAGGGGAAAAAAATGCCCTCTGACCTGCATAAATCTATCTCTCGCGAGTTAAGAGGACGGGATGATATGCCCCGTCTCATCCTCCTGACGGTACTGGAGGAGAAGGAGGGTGCGGGGGAAGGAAGGGGAGGTATTATACTGTTAGACTGATCTCCTTCTATTCACGTAGAATGGAGAGTCTCTGTTCCTTGTCAAGATGAGTATTGGACAGCGTGTCTTTCTGCCTCAGGTAACTAACTCATTGGTATTGTGTTTCCCTTCCAGTTAAGCACTGAGAACCATGCATCCTTAGAACAGCGTGTTTAGTACTTTGCAAGGAAAGGAAGACATGCTTGTTTCTCCCTTGGTTCTGGCGTACAGCTCGGCACACCCTTGAAGTGTTGCATATACTCCTCCTGCTTCCTTGGGTGAGTACAACAATATGTTAGAGTTGAAGTTAGTGTTTCCCGCAAGTAATGAGGATCACAAAATTCCACACTTCACTGAACCTGATTTAGGCAGCAGTAGGTTAGGCATTCGAGGAGAGAGTATATAAAGACTGCATCGTAAGTTGTACTTATATTGTATAAAGGATATACGCATATAGGCAATATTGTTAAAGGACACGGGAAATAAACATCAATACAAAGATTCAAGTATTTGCATACATTCGCGTCACATGTTTAAAGTTTTCTTCTATTTTATTTTCCTCTTTAAGTTAATCTAATTCAGTCATCACTGTAATATATTAATTTCCTGTCTAATATTGCCGCGGCACGTCAGCTCCCACTGTGACGGAACGCGGGGATGCCTCGTGCCGAGGAACCCTATTTCTGCGCGCGGGAGGGGCTCTGGCCAGGCAGGTGAGCTGTTTTTGCACAGGTGTTACGTCGCGACGCACGGCGGTTCATATACTTCTTTGTGCAAGAGAAGCTCCGTCAAGGTGCGCTGAAAACGTTGGTTACTTTATTACGGCAAAGTGGACCACCTTTTCTTCTAACCTGTCAGGTAGTTCAGGGCGGGATGGGGCGGGGCAGGGCGGGGTGGGGCGGGGCGGCAGCTGTGTGGACGTGCTTGTGGCCACGGGCGGTAAGGGGCTGACTGACCCACGACTTTCGCAGGATTTTACGAGTCACCTTTAGCAAGCCACGTGGATCCTTGGCCACGTGGAGTGAAAAATGAAAAAGGTGAAAGAGATCTTGTTAATTCAGTAGAGAATAATCAAGAACCACTTTCCTTACAGAGTTCAATATTTATGTGAATACGGTAATTATGACCCAAATAATATTTCACAATATTGTGTGCGACAAAAATATTTCTAGCAATCTAACAAACTCTCCTCCACTTATTCTACTAATGTTATAGGAAATAGAGGCGTATCAAAAATATGAACAATATAAAGGCGCAAAGAAAGATCTAGGAATCGCAGTACGAGAAGTATAAGTGACTAATAAAAAAATAAAAAAAACCACAGTGATGAACAAACGTCAAGATGAAGAAAAAAGTCTCATCGTACCTCAAACCTAATCAATGGTCTCTCACTGATCAGGTTTAACGCGACACAAAAAATTATCTTTCACTAGATGCAGCATTTTTTAGAGTGGAACCAAAGTGGAGGAGCACCACGATCCTAGCGATGCCTCAGCAGGGTAACACCGCTGCTCTCACACAGGTAACCCACCATCGAGGTAATTGCTGCTTTCACCAATACCTGGCGTAAGGACACAAAAACTGGGGCTGAGAATAGGCAGGTGCTGGGTGGTCATGCGAATATACTGTAACATTACTGCCCTTGGTTCGCTGCCCCGACCTGGTGCGGAAGGGACTTGCTGTCTGGCTGGTATGATGTGAAAACTGTGTGAGGCTTGAACGTTTACGATAGTCTGACCGATACTCTCCTGCCAACATGCACTCCATTGTTAGGGGAACGATGCTATCCTACCATTGGCAATACACTGGAGGATACACCAGGTAAATACTGCCAGGGAGAGAGGTACGGCTGTCTTTGAAGAGGAGGATGAAGAGGAGGAAGATTCAGATGATAATAATAATAAACAAAATCAAAATGAAAAAAAAAATATTGGGGTTTGTGTTTCCTTTATTCTCTGTTTGATCTGTAACTTTGCACTCTCTTACTATTATACCACAGCATCAGTAAGGCATTTATCATGACTTGCTGCACTCAACCACAACACTGGTGAGGCAATTACATACCAATCAAAGAAGAAGTTTCGCCACATCTCTGCAATTCCGTCTAGTTGCATTTGGTGGGCGGAGCTGAAGTAATGACGGCAATTGTTCAACGAATGAACCTAACAGACTGGAGAGAGAAAACGCTTCACTGACCACTGATCAACGAAACACATGACGAGAATCAACCTGTGTGTTAGGTACTTAGGTAACATATAAAGCCTCCTTTTTCTTCTTCTTCTTTTATTTTTTTACTCCACATCACATTTAATAACACTGCTATATACACTTGAGCTTCTCTTTACTAACACAGCGCGCGTGACAGAGACAACGGACGAGCCTAAAGCCTTGTCCCCTGTAACTGAAGCCGGACAACAAAGACATGTGTTTAACAAGTACATCAGAAGGTCATAATCCTGGAGGCGTGAGACCCCCTGGAACGCGGATACTGCGGCGCGCATCGGTGAGCGCAAGAAACAACGCTGCCAGTGCCCAATGGTGCGCAAAAACGTCAGATCACGATGGCATTAGACAGCTTAATTTTTATATTTAATTATGATGGTTTCTAACAACATAGACAAGAAGATTAGAGTTCCCTCAGAATGTATATTGAGAGAAGGGGAAAGTATATCCTCTTCATCTAACGCAGAAATATGGTGAAGTAAAGGAATAAAACTCAGTGTGACGCTCAGACTAAGAATGAAAGCATGACACAAGTAGTAATCAGTATATCAACGTCTACTATTTTTTTTCATTCCGCTGCAACAAAGATGAATTCTCCTCCTCCTCTTCTTCCTCCTCCTCCTCCTCCTCCTCCTCTTCTTCCTTCTCCTCCTCCTCCTCCTCCTCCTCCTCCTCCTCCTCCTCCTCCTCCTCCTCCTCCTCCTCCTCTTCCTCCTCCTCCTTCTCCTCCTCCTCCTCCTTCTCCTCCTCCTCCTCCTTCTCTTCCTCCTCCTTTTCTTCCTCCTCTTCTGTTGCGAGGCTCAAAGTTTACAACCACGAGGAAATCTTTACACTCCTCACGAAAAACCAATACGATCCAGCCGTGCATATACTACTTCGTTTCCCTTTCTCTCTGGAAACGAAAGTATAGGTTATTGCATCCACAGCCACGCATGACCCATAGCCACCACCCACCTGCCTACCCACCCACCCACCCACTCATACACAGCCCCTCCCCTACGAACTCACAAAACGAGCTGCAAAGAAAAATGGGTTAATTATACAAAATGAACAGTAGCAAAAACAGCGCTCGTCTGCCCCATGCTGAGGCGGACACAGACAGGGAGGAGGACATCTTCTCTTAGCCCCTCGTGCCCAGGTGGCTGTTTTCGAGTCATTTCCTTCATAGGACGTTATACCAGGACGTACAGGCACGCCCGCCTGCCTGGGGTCCCGCCGGCAGCTGATGACCCGCTGTGACCCTTTGCAGCTGCCTCCGGACGTTCCAGAGGTCAGCCTGACGGAGGACGATGACGAGGCGTCGGCAAAGTAACTTGTGCCAAAGCGATACAGGACAACGACGCGGCAAGGAGGCTCTCAGGGTCGTACTACAGCATCTAAACTGTGGGTGCGGCGGCTTTTCTTCTTCCATGTTGATGAAGTGGTTGGAAGCGATGACAGATTAACAAGATGTAACGTCAGACTTGGCGCCTGATGATGTTTGTATGTGTATGTGTAAAGATACCCAACAGCAAATGCACTGGGATTTCTACTCCGACTTTCTTTTCCAGGTCAACTGAACTTCCTCAAACCTGACACATCCAATCACTACTAATCATATTTCTTGAATCCTTACGTACAGTACCGTTAATAGGAATCATGTCACCTTTACGCCTATTTACCTACTTTCAACGAGTGCTAAGGTGACGACTACACTCAATGTTAGTGTAAGCCCCACGCTTAGTATGCCAGTGTGTATGCAATCATGTGATAGCATGTACAACCGGCAGACGTGACTCCCTTAATGTCTACGTTCCGTCATTCTTATACATTTGAATTAGTTTGTTGTGGAACGGAAACGCGCCGCTTTCCGTAGCATCAGATAGCGGACAAGTGATGCGGAGGATGGAAGGCTGTTGCTATTGATGAGGCCGTCAAGTATGAGGGAACGAGAGGGTAATGAGAACCCCAGGAGACCATTACCTGCCTTACATGGAATACTTAATGGGCAAGATAACAGCTAACGATTTAATCTGCTAACACCTGCATCGCTTTTATCACCCTAATAGCGGTGATATCATGGAGGTGTTGAATCAATTTCTGGACAAAACATTCCAAACAGAGAGCGAGAGATAGAGGGGAAAAAAACAAGAGCCTGTAAAAACTGCACTACTCTCCACCTTGGCAGACGTGTAAACATTCTGTAACTTGTATAATCAAACATCACACTAATTCATGCTGCAGAAACTTGTGTAGCTTCAAACCGCATCTTCACGAGATTGGAGCATCACAAAGAACAGAGGCAAGCGAAGGAGTATCTCAGAGAAAATGTAACAATTCTTCTATAATTTATGTTTCCTTCTACGAGCTCAAGTTCCGTCCGTCTCCGCCCTCCCAGCCCGAGGTTCTGTACAGAAGACCAATGCTGGCAGTCACTCACCCCTACCCTAGAGTTAACATTTATATTATATGGCAGCGGCAAAGGGAGAAGTGGAATGAGGTGAGGGACAAGTCGGTGGGAAAGTGGACAGGAGGGTACACAGGAAAGGGAGGGAGTACAGGAGGGTGTGTTCTGGATAAGATCAGCGGGTTCTGGCTAATTCAAATATTATTGTTTGGTGGTGTATCATTATTAAGTCTAAATTTCGATGAAAAATCTATACAGTCAGTTGTAGGGACGTTATGTATATACTTAACGTGGGTGATAATGTTCTTGGATTGAAAATACAGCTGGGTTTCATGACTTTTGATAATCAACTGATCAAAGTACTTGAATAAGGCAAACAACATTTTCTCAACTTTGAACCTATCGTCACTATAATGTTATCAAGAGAAAAATACGCCACTCATTCAAACACTGAGGGACGTAATCTCGCTTGGGTGATGAGCGTTTCTCTTCTGATTGCGGTGTTGAGTATAGAAAAGTGTTTTAGGGCGAGAAGAAGGAAAAGGGAAAATTTTCTTCTTTTTTTAATGGGTAAATAAGAGTGAATTACATGGATACATAACTAAATTAAAATAAAAACTGAAACTATGATCAGGTGAACGAGAAAAAAAAATGCAGTTTCTTTTGCATTGTCCATTCTCTTTGTCTTTTTAAATAAATCACTCCAGCGCCATTCACATGTAAAATAATCACCTTTCCAGGCCGAGGCAGCATGAAATTTTAGGTTACATGGCATCAGGTGCAAAAAAAATCATGATATATTTGTATTTCATTTCAAGACAACAGTTGACTCATATACTTGCACTAAATCCTTAATGAGGCAACACAACATACACCCAACACACCCCTGGAAGACAGACAGACAGGAGGGTGGATGGAGGCAGCTGTTAGTGACACAACTCTTCATTCCCTCTCACTTTCTTGCAATTCGTCATTAAATATGTAAGTACAGCGCAATGGCCTCCACCGTGACAGATCATCACCTGTCTAACCTATCTCCTGCATCGGCCATGTCTAATTCCCTTTCCCTTATCTCCTGACGCCTTGATGGTCCTCCTGGAAGCCAATAACACCACTCCCTCACAGCTCCTGACTACTTACTTTACTCCCTCAACGCCGGCTCTGCACTACTCCCCTTGTTTCCTCTCTATCCGCCGCCCACAAAGACACCCCCCCCACTTGCAAATATTTCCCAGCCGCCCTAACACCACCCACTCGCCGCCCAATGCAGTATCGCTCCATCGCCGCCTCGCCCCGCCCCGCCCTGCATAATGGAACTGACCCCCCCCCTGTAGCTTCCTTCGCCCCCCATACCGCCAAAAAATTAAAAATAGTAACCGGAAGACGTAAAGGCGTTTTAATATCCTAATTCTGAAACAAGATAGTCTAAGCGACTGAGAAAACAGGAGATTATCAGGAAAATATTCATTATATCCTCATGAACACTGCATTCCGCTATGCTACGGAGACTTTTATCGCATGTTTGTCTAATTAGATACGGCTGGTGATAACGTCCAATTATTTATATTATTATCTACTATTTTGGGAGTCCAGTCTGGCAGCTAACCCCCCCAACCCCGCCAACCCCCCCCCCCCCCCCCCCAACCCCCTCATACTACCCCTACCGGATGTTGCTATCATCAAGACCCACCATCTAACTCCCTAACTAACTACCTAACTAACTACCCCCTCGCGGCTAATAACCTCTAGTAACGATCTTTTGGCACACATACATACATACATACACACACACACAAGTCCCTCAATCACGATCCCTCACGACATTTCTCCCTCTTCGCCTAATGACACCTTCTAATACTACTATCACTACCGACCTACAAGTCCCAATATGCAGTAGTTAACTATTTTTTACCTTACAGGATCATCGCACTTTCTGGATTATATAAGTTTCCTTGTCTTCGGTTCACACGGGAGACTCGAGAAGAAGAAAATGAAAGAGAAGAAGAAAAAAAGGCAATACTAACACCTTTTTTATTTATTTATTTCTTCTTTATCGGGTCTGCTGAGTATCAACAACCCGGCAATGTCACACCGACCATACGGCGCCCGATGACACTGTCGAAGGAAGGAAGAAAGGGAGGGAGGGATGGAGGAAGGGAGGGAGAGAGAAAAGGAGAGAACATGAAAGGGTCAGTTGGGAGACGATTTCCTTCCACCTCAATAATAGTAGTGATTGCTGAAGATTCCAACACGAGAGGAACAATTTGAAGCCAGGACTGTTCGCGGGATGTTTTTATATGATTAATTTAATGGTGCAATACGCGACCCTTATTTTTGTTACGGTTGATTGCAATTGTTTGTGTGTGCCGGCTTTCTCATATGACGGTGTGGCAGGGAGGGGGCAGGATCAAGAGGGGTGGGGAAGGGAGGACAGAGTAATGAGAAAGAGGAATGAGAGGGAGGAAGGGAGGAAGGGAGGGAGAGAGGGTTTGCGTATTGAAGTTGGGAGATGAAATGTTGTTGTAGTGGGAATGGAATATGGGGAAAGTGGGGAGGAGGAGGAGGAGGAGGAGGAGGAGGAGGAGGAGGAGGAGGAGGAGGAGGAGGAGGAGGAGGAGGAGGAGGAGGAAGAAGAGGAGGAGAAGGAAGAGGAAAATGTAGGGGAGGATGAAACTATTGGAGGTGAAGAGATGGTGTTGTGTTGTGGTGGGGCAGGAGGAAAGAGTGAGGAGAGAAGGAGGAAAGGAGGGAGAGATGGAGGTAACGAATGAGGAATATTGTCTCGCCGGTGGGTGGATATCTGCATCTCTCTCTCTCTCTCTCTCTCTCTCTCTCTCTCTCTCTCTCTCTCTCTCTCTCTCTCTCTCTCTCTCTCTCTCTCTCTCTCTCTCTCTCTCTCTCTCTTTTTCTCTAATTTCTTTCACTACACTCCTCTGAATTACTTTACAACTCTCACTCAGCCCATTACGGTCGTAACATAATGCCTAGTAGTCAGGCTTCCTTCCCTTCCTCTTATACCTTCCTTCCTTCCACCGTCAAGATAACTATTATATGGATTATTCTATCTTGGTCACAAATTATTCCTGATCACAATTTATGTCCACCACGGAGGCGAAATCAACATGGCGACCAGCTGGGGAAGGGATGGTTTTCATACATGCATTTGAATGTTGGTGTATGACACGTATAATACGTGTACTATATCTTAGAAGTTTCTTTAATTTAAAATAGTTATAGAATGTTCTACCCAGTGGTCTTTTTTTGTTAGGGAACACATAGGAACACATAGGAAGAACAAACAGCAACAGGCCTACTGGCCCTTACGAGGCTGTTTGTGATAAACTAGACTACACTATCTAATCTGGGATGAAGATACAGGATAGTAAGGGTGAGGGATTCTCCCACCAGCCACGACTGGCAGGAGAGGAAGGCCAACCATGCAATATAAGTAAAAATAAATAAATAAATGCGTGGAATTAGATTAGTCTATCCTATTACTACTGTCACTAACACTACTACCTGGCAAGCGATGTCAGGCCCCTAGCGACGTCCTTCCGAATCGAGATTTTGTAATTACTGTACATTAGAAGGAACTTGCTCAAAGTTTACTATGTTGACGAATAATGTTTTAGTTGCGGATTGGCTTCTAAGTATTTGTCCAGTCTATTTTTGAATGTATTAATTGTTTTACTGTCGACGACATTGGCGGGCAGGGAGTTCCAAACGTTAACGATCCGATTGAAAAAGAAATGTTTGGCTTCGTTTGATGTGAATCTTTTACCAGTAATCTTAAAAGTATGACGTCTTCTTGTTATATTTGATCGATCAAAAGTAATGTAATCTTCTGCATTGATATTATCAAATCCTTTAATTATCTTGAACATTTCAATTAAATCTCCTCTCATCCTTCGTTTTTCGAGGCTGAATAAGTTTAATTCTTTAAGTCTTTCTTCATAAGGTTTATTTTTCAGCCTTGGAATCATTTTCGTTATTCTACGCTGGACTCTTTCCAGTTTGTCAATGTCCTTTCTGTAATATGGGGACCAGAACTGTACGCAATATTCAAGATGAGGTCGTACTAGTGAATTATGCAGTTTTAATATGACTTTTTCTGATTTATTTTCGAAAGTACGCCCAATAAAGCCGACCAATCTGTTAGCGGTTTTAACTACCTCTGAGCAATGCTGACTGGGTTTTAAATCGCTTGATATTGTGATTCCTAGATCTTTTTCCTTGTTCACTGCAGAAAGTAGTTTTCCATTCATTTGGTACTGAACGTGATCATTATTTCTTCCGATATGTAGTACCTTACATTTATCAACGTTAAATTTCATTTGCCATTTATTGGCCCAAGACGTTAGTCGATCAAGGTCTGATTGTAAGACTTCTCTGTCACTTGTCGAAGTTACTTTACTGGCAATTTTCGTATCGTCAGCGAATTTTGATATTTTGCATGAGATCCCATCATCTATGTCATTAACATATATCAGAAACAAAATAGGGCCAAGTACTGAACCCTGTGGTACGCCACTTTTTACGTTTAACCATTGAGAGGAGACACCGTTTAAGACTACTCTCTGTTTACGTTCAGAGAGCCAGTCCTGAAGCCAATTGTAGATGCTACCAGAGATACCGTGAGTCTTTAGTTTGTTAAGCAATCGTTGATGGGGAACTTTATCAAAGGCCTTTTGAAAATCCAGATATATGATATCTACTGCTCTGCTTTCATCGTACGTGTCAAAAACATTGTAAAAGAAGTCTAATAAGTTAGTTAGACATGAACGTTTATTACGGAAACCATGTTGTGAGGGTTTAATTATATCGTTGTCTTCAAGGAATTTCACCATATTGTCACGAATGATTGTCTCCATTAATTTACATACTACTGACGTCAGACTGATTGGCCTATAATTTCCGGGTTGTGACTTGTCTCCCTTTTTGAAGATTGGGGTTACATTAGCACGTTTCCAATCTGATGGAACTTTACCAATCCTTAAGGATTTATTGAATATGATTGCAAGCGGTTTACTGATCTGATGCTTGACCTCTTTCAAGATTTTCGGGGAAATTTTATCTGGTCCAGGGGTTTTATTAGTTTTCATCTTATCGATTTTTTGTTCAACGTCATTTTCTACGATGAGTAAATCATTTAAGAAGTTTTCGGTTCTTCTAGTCTCGAGTGGTTGAAACGATGAACAATCCTCTTCTGTAAATACGGATGCAAAAAAGTTGTTTAGGATTGTAGCCATTTCATTTTCGTCGTTTGTGTGATTTCCTTGTCCTTTAGTAAGTGGACCGATATTACAGGTAAGGGCTTTTTTACTCTTAACAAAACTATAAAATTCTTTAGGATTAGATTTACATGATTCCGCTATATATTCTTCAAGGTTATTCTTGCTGCGCTTTATTAGTCTCTTAGTTTCGCGACGAACTCTGTCAAACTCAACTTTGTCATCTTGGTTTTTAGTTGATATATACTTATCGTACGCGTGTTTTTTGAGAGAGAGGCTGTTTTTTATCTCATCGTTCCACCATTTTGGTTTATTCTTCCTTGCTGAACGTCTGTAACGATACGGTACACATACTCTAATAGCTTCGTTCAGCTTTGTGGTAAAGGCCTCCCATGACCTATCAATATCTGATTCTGACTCTGACAACAGTTCACTCCAGTCAGTGTCTTCTAGAATTGTCCGCATTCTGGTGAAATTTGCCCTTTGATAATTTGGTACCCTCTCCTTACTGTCATTTACTTTTATTTCCTTCATTTTCAAGTTGAACGTAATTATCCGATGGTCGCTTGAGCTGAAAACTGGGCCAACATTTACGTTGCTGACTATCTCTTCGCTTGTTGAAAGAATGAGGTCAAGGGTATTTAAGTCGCGCGTCGGTTCATGAACGTGTTGATGTAATTCGCTCTCTAATAAATTCGTGTACAGGTCGTGTCCTGCATGTGATCTTAACGGATTTCCCCATCTCGTTACTGGCAAGTTAAAATCGCCCATAATGATTGTTTCACATTGACTAATTGTTTCGGAGATTGATTCGAAAAGCAAACGGTCAATTTCAGCGGGTCTTCCTGGTGGTCTGTAAATCAATCCAAGTATTTTTCTGCTCGAGTTACTCTTTAATTCGATGAAAACTGTGTCCACTCCGTTGATGGGTTCTGTTTTAAGGGAGAGGGGAGAGAGGGAGGAGGGGGAGGAGGAGAAGGAGGGGGAGTGAGATGGATAGACGGAGGGAGGCAAGGAGAGATGCTACGCATGTTACGCAAGGAGGTGTAGGAGGGGCAGGGGAAGGAGGCGCGGGGACAGGCACTTGTTGTGACGTGTGCTTCCTCACCCAACACAAAAGCAGTTCCCTGGTAATGAAAATAATCCATAAAGCTTCCTTCATCACGGCGGACATTTAGTTGTTGTCAGGCGTGTATTAATAAAGTGAAGAGTGTACTGCCTCAAGCTTATTCACCCGCCGTAACCTGCCACGCCATCTGTTTACGAGCACCAATAACAAATTAGATACACGGGTCTAAGCGTAAGGAACCCTCAAACCTCGCTCATGGAGAGTCGCTATACACAAACTCGTTGCATTTGAGCGTACGTGATATACAGTATACATTGCTCTGTGGACCAGCGGGTGCATGGTGGGGGTGGTGTAGGTGGATGGTTGGAAGGGGTGTATTTGAGTGCATTGAAACGTTCCACCTGTCACTAGTCAACAATCCTTGCCCACACTCGTTTCCCAGTGCCACGTGAGCCGCGACGCCCTGTCACCTCCCAGCGTTGCACGACCGTCAGGCTCGTGTTTCAAACTCCGCTCATTCCGCATCCAGAGAACAATGAAAGAGGAATTAAAATTATGCATTAATACCCAGCGTTTTAATCATCATGAATTCCAGAGTTATTCGCGTTCACCCGTCAGGTAAGAATGTACAAGAGATTATCAGCGCGCCGGTGCCTAGAGTCCACCTGGATGTCCCTCTAGGGGTCCGCTGGCGGTGTGGCTCTGTCCCATTAGACCTCCGCCTCCCGCTGTGGCTCACTGCCGAGGCCACGACCACTGCCACACTCTTGCGTCAGGATCGGAAGCCAAGCGTGGCCTCGCCCGGTGGGAAGCTACAGCGGCGTGTGATGGGAAGGGTGGACAAGGAGGTGCAGGGAAGGAAAGCTGGGGGAATATGGGATAAGGAAGTATAAAGAGTGTAGACTAAAGGGTAACGAGTATGTTG
>JAXIVD010002740.1:22500-52500 GCA_036785275.1 Cancer borealis
ACTGCTTTTAACTCCCTTTGCTCTCTCTCTCTCTTCGCTCTCTCTCTCTCTCTCTCTCTCTCTCTCTCTCTCTCTCTCTCTCTCTCTCTCTCTCTCTCTCTCTCTCTCTCTCTCTCTCTCTCTCTCTCTCTCTCTCTCTCTCTCTCTCTTCAACTGTCTCGAAGCAATCAATTAAATCCACAGTTACGTACAAAATAGTTATATATTATTAACCTAACACACGCTGGTCTCACCTCCTATGTCTTCCTACGGCGACACTTTGGACAATGAAGAATATTGCTTTTAGTTCCTGAATTCATTACGGATTTGACTCACTTTCTTTGTGTTCATGTTCTTCTTTGTGTATAAGTGGGAGTGAGTACGATTTTTGCTTTTCATCTTTGTCCTATACTTTCAACTGTGTAAATAATAAGAAGAATGAAGCGCGGAATAACTGAATGATTAAGTATTTAGTTAGGAATTAAGTTAACTCGCCTTTGTTAAGTGTAGGTCGAGGTATTTTGAGAACTTTAAGGTGTGGAGGGTAAAGGGAATAGAAGGTGGTGGTGGTGGTGGTGGAGGTGGTGACAGAGGTGGAGACTAGCAGTGGTGGATGAAAATGAAAAAAATAATAAACATATGAAAATTGCCCCGCTAATCCCTCCCCCTCCCAGCCACACGAAAAAAATAGTTCTAACTGCAAACAATAAAAAAAAAAAACAGATAAACACAATAATAAGCACATAACCACAATACACAAATATACACATAGAAAAAAAAATATGAAAAACAAAAAGTCAACTTCAAAAAATAAGAAATAACAAACAATAATATCAAAAAAATAAAAGAATAAATTAATAAAAAAGCAAGAGAAAGAGAGAGAGAGAGAAAAAAAAATAGAGAGAAAACATGAAAACCTCCACTGTACAAATCACAGGAAAAGCGAAATAAGGAATGAGAGATGCTTAAGGGGAAAAACAACACTACTATTTCACTGCAGCAGCTGAAAAGGAACCCGAAAGTAAGATGACTAATCTCCCTCCAGCCTTGCCGATGCCGGAGATGCTGCTGAACAAAGGCAAGACCGATGATATGGAGCCACAGGAGAACACGGAATTATGATACCATCCTACGATAACAGGCTACGGGAAGGAGAGTAAGGAGAGGGAGTAAAGAGGAGTACTGAGTGATAAAAACAAGGGTTGAGAAAAATTGAAAAAAAGGGTAAAGGATAAGAAAGGAAGGATTGAGTAAATTTGAGTAAAGGAAAACATAAGGAAGGAAATAGAAGATTGGAGGAAATTTGTATGCGAGAAGGAAACAAAAAATGGAAGAAAAAAAAAAAGATTAGAAATGAAAAGACGAGAAGAAATTATGAAAACAGACAGAGCAAGGAGATGGAAGGAAAGAAAAGACAACGAGAAGAAATGACAGGAAAAGAGAAAAATCAAAGAAAAGAAAGAACAATGAAAAAGAAAGAACATGACATAGATAAAAAAAAGAGAGTGAAAAAAAGAGAAAGAAAGAAAGAAGAGAAAGAGAATACGCATGCAGGTGGGAGGAGGAGGAGGAGGAGGAGGAGGAGGAGGAGGAGGAGGAAGAGGGGGAGGAAGAGTGGTGGTGAGGGGTAGGGCCGGCGGAAAGGGATGAAGAACAGGTCATGATAAAGGATAAGACAGGAACAAGAGAAGAGCACATAGAGGAAATATGAATTAATACAGTAACAAGACGGTACTGACAGAGGACCTAGCAAGAAGAGAGAGAGAGAGAGAGAGAGAGAGAGAGAGAGAGAGAGAGAGAGAGAGAGAGAGAGAGAGAGAGAGAGAGAGAGAGAGAGAGAGAGAGAGAGAGAGAGATATGAAGAAGAAAAAAGAGTTCTGATATATGCAAGATTAAAGATAAGATATATGGGGTGGAAGCAGAGAAAGAAGATCATGTTGAGAGAGAGAGAGAGAGAGAGAGAGAGAGAGAGAGAGAGAGAGAGAGAGAGAGAGAGAGAGAGAGAGAGAGAGAGAGAGAGAGAGAGAGAGAGAGAGAGAGAGAGAGAGAGAGAGAGAGAGAGAGAGAGAGAGAGAGAGAGAGAGAGAGAGAGAGAGAGAGAGAGAGAGAGAGAGAAGAAAAAAAGGGAGAGAGAGAGAGAGAGAGAGAGAGAGAGAGAGAGAGAGAGAGAGAGAGAGAGAGAGAGAGAGAGAGAGAGAGAGAGAGAGAGAGAGAGAGTCAGTTTAGTGTACATCCCCCTTCACCTGGTGGCTAGGAGAAGCAGGAGAGAAGAAGAGAGAGAGAGGAAGAGGTAAGGACAGACAAGGGAGGGAGGGAGGGAGGGAGGGAGGGAGGGAGGGAGAGACAGGTGAGAACTGACGCTGCATCTCGACAACGCAAAAGGTCAAACAGCGTACTAGCGAAGGCGATATACGGAGGAAGGAAACCTGATGAAGAAAGAAGCAGAAAAAGAAAACACCAAGGACAGACAATCTTCTCTTCCCTCTTACAATAGTCAGATTCCGGTATTTTCATTCGTACCGTTGCAGATGTGTCTTTTTTTTAAGGGTGTGGGATGAGAGAGGGGAAAGGTAGGTAAGATGAGGAGATGGATGTTGTGACTGTGAGGTGGGAGATGTGAGGGATAGAAAGAGGGAAAGGAGGAGGAGGAGGAGGAGGAGGAGCGAGGGTATGGCATAATTGAGGTGAGATGAGGAGGCAAGTGGCAGGGACGGAGTGAGAATTAAATCAGGGAAGTTTAGACAGGTACACAGGGAGAAAACAGCATAAATGTGGAAAGGAGGAGGAAGGGGAGGAGGAGGAGGAGTAAGAAAGAGGTAGAAGAAGGAAGAAGAGGGGGAGGAGGAGGGCTATAAAGGATTACAAAAGAGGAAGAAAAGGAGGAACACAAGGAGGACGAGAACTAGCAGAAGAATAGAAGGAAAAGGAGGAGAAGGAAGTGGAGGAGGAGGAAGATGAAAATGATGGAGATGAAAAATAATAAAGAAAACAAAGAGAGGTGCATAATACAAGGCACGAACAGGGTGTAAGGAATGCCAAAAACGACAAAAAGGAGAGAGAGTGAGAGAGAGAAAAAAAAAATGCATCGTGCATGAGAATAGAACAAGCAAACAGAAAGAAAGAAAAAGAACGTAACTGTGATGATAATGAAATGAGTGTTTGTATCTGTTTATGTGTTTTTGAGGCTGTGAATGTAGTAAAGAGAAGGAGAGAGAGAGAGAGAGAGAGAGAGATAGATAGATAGATAGATAGATAGATAGAGAGAGAGAGAGAGAGAGAGAGAGAGAGAGAGAGAGAGAGAGAGAGAGAGAGAGAGAGAGAGAGAGAGAGAGAGAGAGAAAGAGGAAACGACAGACTGATAAGCCTTGCAATCATAGTAGCGCAGATGTCTATAATAGCGTTACATGGTGGGTCGTAAAGATGAGCCTTAGGTAGAACGCTGGCCAGTAATACCTGGGATCGAGACTATCCCGCGATCAGGCCAGCATTCAGCATAACGAAAACTTGCACTCGCCTTCCTTATCGCTAAGAAACTAACTAACTCGCGCGACAGCTCATGGTGGTTAGAGAATATCAGGTTTTCGTAAATTCGATGTTTAAGGGACGCGCAACACCACAAAGATCGGCCGGGTGCTTTGGGGGAATGGGTGTTGATGTCGGGTAATCAGACGTCTGAGTTGCATCGATTGCTAAATGGCATGCAATACCTTCTGATTGTATGATTTCTTCTTTCTCACCCACCTGGCCTAGTTCTAGCACGGTGCCCGCCAAGGAAGATACAGTCCAGCTTCCTAGATGTACCTACAGTTCTCCGTGTAAACTCTCAGTACGGCCAGGACGCACGACACCCCAAGCAAGCGTCGTCCCGTCCAGCCTCACGCGACGTAGCCCGTGCTGTACATAATCCTATGGTGTTTCAGGTAAAGCCAAAATCAAGGCCGCGTGAGGTGAGGCGCCGAGCCTGAGGTGGCCGCCGCGAAGCACCTGCCACCCTCACTTTCACTCTGCCGCTGCTATCCTCCCGCCCACCCAGCCTGCCTCTCCACCCTCCTTGCTGGCGAAGCACGTGAAATCATACAGTTTAAGACCAAATGCAGTTTTATGGACGTAAATGAGGGAAATAATTAAAATTGCAGCAACTGAGGGAAGATTACATCTTCATGAGTGTGGAGGAGCAATTAGCCAGAGAGATCGAGCGTGGCTGAGGACCGCGTGGGCATGGTCACGGGAGGCGGCAGGCAGGGCGTGGGCTGGGATGGGGGAGGTAAGTATGGTGCGCGTGAGGGTGCAGGCGGGGAAGGCGAGGGTTGGGGCAAGCAATGGACGGGGAAGGGAATTAAGATTAAAAGTTCGGACGAAGGTGGAGGCTGGTGATGATGATGCTGTGTGAGGATCGTTGTACCAAAACTATACAAGACGCGATGCTCAAACAATATCTAGTATCCTCACTATGATGGTATTATTCATATACTCTTTCTGCCTCTCATATACTTTTTTTTTTTCTCTCTCTCTCTCTCTCTCTCTCTCTCTCTCTCTCTCTCTCTCTCTCTCTCTCTCTCTCTCTCTCTCTCTCTCTCTCTCTCTCTCTCTCTCTCTCTCTTCAACCCCTCCAACCCACCACTATATACATACATACACGCATACATCACCTTCCCTCCATAACGTCTCAATCGCAACGTGTAATTAGGACGAAACGCTCCACAAAAACTGAGCCGCATGCAAAAACGACAGCGACCAACACCTGCGCGGCCATCCATCATGAGGACACCTTGGCATCACACTGACCAAGGCCGCCCCGCCCTCCCCTCCCACACACTGTAATAACACAGCCTCCGCCTATCTGATCCTCTTAAGGACGATGAATACCTTCCTGTCAGACCACGGTAATTAGGAGAGACACAATCAGACGCACTTTGAATTTCATTTGTTTTTTAAATCTTCCTTAATCCTAACAACAGCATTCATCTTTGCTATTGAGGAATTGGATGCCTGTCTGTTGTTCCATCGGTGGAAAAACAACCACTTGCAATATATCGTGATTTATGACGAAGAGATAAAGGAAATATGTAACAAAAAACGATCATAGCATAAGGAAAAAGAATAAGTTAAAATAGTTTTCAGTGCAGTTGTTCGTTATTTACATATTCTGCAGTGTGACAATGTCCATCAATGCAATCTACAAAGGACCCAAAGACAGTCAATCATACGTCAACACCACAACCTTCGTTCCCTCTCAGGTCCAGGTGAAGGGAGCAGATCAGAGGACACACCTGTACTGTTTGTCCCTGAGTTTAGCTAACACGGTACTTATTTGCAGACCGTTTCTTCTATATGTCTTAAAAGAATTTGCTTCTTGATTTATAGGAAAAAAATACAGGAATGGAACATACGATAGCACGCTGGGAAGATGTACGATGTGTTGTGTTATGTTATAAAAACCAGCATTATAAACGAATAAATCCTTCAAAATCACCCCCATCAGGAATGTTGGGGGAAAAAACAAGGTAATTACACAGCACGTAACTTAAAAACCCTCAATTTAAATACTCTCACGCACTGCAGGGTATGAGGATTCGATATGCATTGAAACTTTCACTTTACTGTTAATAGAAGCATCCGAGGATCGTTCGTTCTCCACACTGAGCTGCCTAGAACACCTCCATCGATGGCTCACCACTATTGTAGTTGAGCATTACAGACATCGCTGCTATGAACGCATACAAAAGTAATATCAATAAGTGAAGAAAAAACAGACAGGATTGAACTAATACCTTGCTGACTTTTTACGTCCTCGACCAATCTCACTTTCATGTAAAAAGCATATACATACACATATACGGTGAAAACAGTTATCATACTATGCATGAAAAACTAGAACCTTTTAAATACTACACGCATCTACTAAGAGCCCAGAGCACCTGGAAGCCGCCATTACAACGTGCAGGCAACGGACATCTCACTCCTGAAAGTACACTGCGTCAAGTCAGTATTCTTACAAGCCAGTGTTGTTTCCCTTTCATTTGTGTCCCAATGCGTCACTTCTGTACACCATCCTGGGACAAAGTACTATTATGTGTGTTGCTTCATTAGCGGCGGGAGTCAAAGGAGTGTTTAGCCTTTGATGTGCTCGAGGCTGCAAGTATAGTCCTCTCCTCCACAGCCTCCAGTCCTACCCAGTGATCATTATACGATTTACCAGCAAAGAACCAGATAATTATTTACCAACAAAGCACAAGGAGTTTCCTTTAAATGATACAACGGAGCATAGTCTGAAGATTTCCGAGAATTAATGAAAGCCTTTTTTTTATCAAGAAATCCCACTTTCCAGTAAACAATAATTACTATCCTCTTTTCTTTCTTTATCTTTCAGCTATGATCTTCTGGTGTAAGAAAGCTCCATTAGACAAGAGAGACGAGGAGGAATAGCTCACGTATTTAGGTTTAGAGAAAAAAGACAGACAGACAGACAGACAGACAGATAGAAAGACGAACCAATCTAATGTAGAGCAACAGCGGGGATAAATCACATATGAACAACCACACACCCACACACACACACACACACACACACACACACACACACACACACACACACACACACACACAGACATACAGACACACATAACATACACAGAAACATAAACAAGACAACAAAAATATATAACAGAGAAAAAAAAAGCACACGAACATACGGACACAACTCTATACACATTGTAAGTCACAAGTAAACTATGTAATAATCTACAAAGTAATATGAATGTAGTGTACAAATGGAACACCCAAACACATGCCACATAAACTGGGGTATAACACGCAAATTTCGAGTAGGTGTGACTTCCTTTGCTTAAGTATATTTATATCCAGTAGTGGTAGTGGTGGTGGTGGTGGTGGTAGTGGCGGTGATGGTGGTGTATGTGGAGATGGTGATGAAATGGTAATGTATGAAAAATGGTAATGGCGGAGACGTATTGAGGTGGTGGTTATGGTAATGGGTTGGTAGGGAAGTAGCAATAGGTGGAAGTTATGATATTGTTATTAGTAAAGGAGCTAAAGTAGAAAGTGGTGGTGGTGGTGGTGGTGGTGGTGGTGGTGGTGGTGGTGGTGGTGGTGGTGGTGGTGGTGGTGGTAGTGGAGGTAATATCGCGGTGGCTCTAAGCAGCACGGAGGGGGCTGTGGAAAATCCTGAATTGGTGACCTGTTATTAAGGGCAGTATCTCAGACTTCAGCCTCTGTGTGCTCTGCTGATTACGAGGAAACGACACAATAAGAATATTCGCTGCAGTTAACTTATTTACGGCCAGATTACTTAATTACGCTACGGAACGGTTCTCCGCGAGCGATAATCATAGGCCACCGGACTTAATACTTAATATTAATGGACTTACGACCCACATTAACAAAAAAATGCACAAATCCTCCGCCAGCATAATAAAGACCCAACATTAATGAAGAAAATATTATAAATCCACAGTACCAATTTTCCAAGGCATGTAATTGGACTGCATTTTGGGTCTTGATTCTATAAATACTTGGTTTTATCTTGATATGTATGTGCATGGCATGTTTATTCATCCATGTATATAATATCAGCGCATGACGAAGGCGGAAACCCTCCCCTATACACTAATATAACCTTGTGCCTTCGTATGTCATATCATATTTCTCCACCGAAATATACGTCCTCAAATTATACAAATCCGGTGAAGTGTGTGGGAAGGGGCGAGGGAGAGCGGGAGGAGGAGGAGGAAGGCAGAGAGGGATGGAGGGATGGAAGAAACAATTGAAGGCGGGAGGAGAAAGACACAGAGGGAAGCAGGGATGAAAGAAACAAGGAAGGGGAGAAGGGAGGGAAGGGGTGCAGTAAAGTGATGGCCAGGCAGGGTAAGACAGGGTGGAGTAACGCACAGATGATGGGGCGGTGAGGGGCGGGAATGAGTGAAGTAGTGGAGTAAGGGAGGAGAAGAGTAGAGGAAAGAGAAGGAAGGGAAGTGGGGCCAAGGACTCAGATATACGCATCATACAAGGCGTTGGGTTCCCGAAGTCACACAAGACACGCTCGAGGAACCCTAAGTGACCACATGCAGGTGTTCTCGACTACCCTTTGTGATGACTGGCAAAGAGGACACAGAGGAGGAGGAGGAAGAGGAGAAGGAGGAGGACGAGAAGAAGGAGGAGGAGGAGGAGGAGGAGGAGGAGGAGGAGGAGCAGTTATCAAGAACCTCTCAGTCTAGTATAACAAGGATATCTACTGATCTACTGCTGTGGGGGAATTATACGTATTGAAGAACAGTACGTTATAAAAGAAAGGTTGTAGTGGAGGAGAATGAACAACAACAAAACATAACTAAATAAGAAAATAGGAATAGAAGTCATACGAAAATCATTCAAGAAGGATAAAAAGGCAAGTATAAAAAAAAAAAATAACAGGAGAGAGAGAAAAGTGCAATACAAAATAACACGGGAAGAATATCAAGAAGTTCAGATCAGGAAGGAAGTTCAATACGTGACCGATGCTAACCTAACTTAACCTAACCTAAGATAAAATAAAAATCATTACAACTCTTTAAGGCATTTCAGTGTTAACGAATCAGTAACGTCTGGAGGTGACAGCGAGAATGACGGCGACGGTGACGAATGCGACAGTAACGAAAGCGATAGTGACGGAGGCGATGACGGAGGCGGAGTCATGGTGTCCGTCAGTCAGCTTTTCTTAACGGTGCATTCGTTACAATAGCTCAACATGCTGACAAGCCGGTGGTGTTCCAGGCTAATATATGTGTCTTGAGGGGTGTGTGTGGGCGCGATCACACTCTATTAAACTATTAACAATTCAAAAGGCTCTAGGGAAGGGGAGTATCGGCACCTAAGAGGACTAACTAATGGCCCTCAAAGGTATTTTCTACCCACCCTTTCTCTCAACTTCCTTTTACTCTTTTCTTTTATTCCTTTGTAAACATGTGGTGTGTGTGTGTGTGTGTGTGTGTGTGTGTGTGTGTGTGTGTGTGTGTGTGTGTGTGTGTGTGTGTGTGTGGATGTGTGTGTGTTTTTCGGTGTTTCAGTGGTTGCAATTACAGACTACAGCACCAAGAGTTAAGTAGATGTCGACACACGCCTCACCACGTCACCCACCTGAGTAGTAGTAGCACCTGGCCACTCCACCTGCAAATCATCACCATCAAACACCTGTAATTACACACTTTATCGCCCTCGTAAATTCGGGAAAATGTATTCCACCGGACAATTTTTTGCTGTTTGCTCTCCTATTGACGCTCAAACATGGTAATGGTTTCTTGCGCTTTTCTCTATGACCGAAGCCAATGCTTTCACCACAAAAATAATAATACAGGAAATATGGTCTAATAATTAATACATCAAGGTACTTTACTGATGTTTATTGACGTGCTCTCTCTCTCTCTCTCTCTCTCTCTCTCTCTCTCTCTCTCTCTCTCTCTCTCTCTCTCTCTCTCTCTCTCTCTCTCTCTCTCTCTCGTAGCTAAGTAAAGAGAGAGCGTAGGATGAACAGCCCTGACGCACGAGAGGTCGCCTAGTACGTCCTCGGCTGAGCTAGTGTTCCCTTGGGCTAAGTCCGGCGTTTACTGCTCATCGCTTGGCTAGTCTCCTTTTATATACAGTGGCAGCGTGATGCTCAGTTTGCTCAGGGTGCGTAAGGAGGATTAGATAAAAGTAGTGGTGAGCTTAAGGATGCGTCAGACGAGACAGGCGTGTTCGAATCCCAGTGCCTCCTTGCTCCATAAGCCTTACTACTATTGCTCGGGCGTGGCGGCGGGGTGATGCAGAGGGAGGATGAACGGCCGCCTCTATAGTACTGATCACCAAATGGACTCTTTCGCTAAATTCACACATCTATTAGTTTAAGAGATAGAATATTGAACACGTGTCGCGTATGACCTTGTATTGCCTGAAAAAGCAATACTATGCTATCTTCCGAAAAAAGCACATGTGCCACAGGTTCCTCTCAGCCGTCAGACGCCACGCCACACTCCACGTCCACCACCACCACCACCACTACCATCATCACCACGCTGATCCGACGCGGCCCTGCCAGCACCACCCTGCTCCTCCCATCCCGGCACGAACAATAGTCGAGTATCACCTTACATCTAGCAGCTCCTCCGCCTTTTGTTAGTCAGCCGTGGCCACCACAAGCTAAATTAGGGCATCAGCTCAACTTCTGTTCCCCGTTCTGGTAAAACTGTCAATTGGTCAAGATAAGATTGTTCCCGTGCCCTGTAAAACTGTCAGTCGTCTGGTATCAGATCAAGCCCGGGTGCGTCCCACCTGTTCTCGGGTTCAGCGTTTAGCAGAGGGAACCATCGCCTTTCCTGACTTGCTATACGCCTCAGCACGCCTCAGCACGCCGCTGCACTCCTTACTCCTCCATCAAGATTCTCAGTTTCATCTTTGATTTTAATGCGATATGTTTTTGTTTCAATTAATCTAACAACTAGTTATCTTGCGTTATAAAGGCGAGCAAAAAAAGTTGAGGCAGGTAATTTTCGGAGGAATAAATCGTTCATAAGCTAAGCCGATACAAGTCTTCTCTCATAACTTCCTCCTGTTTTTGTAGAGAGGTATTTAACGCCACTCACAAATCCCTCAGCAACGGGCGGACTGATAGCAGGTGGTGGCGCGCCTGACGCACCTCAGCGGATCTGAGCGGCGGAGCAGGTAAAGAGGGATGACCTCCGGAAGGTGGCGCGGGCAGCAGCTCCCCTCACCCTGGCTGGAGGAGGTGCATGCTATCCGCCTATAAAATATCTAATTACAGCCACGTTCACAGCGGAAAACCTGAAGCGAATCCCATCCTATAGGTAGATGCCCTCTGTTAGTAGTTGTCGTAATGGCGAGGCCCTTCACTGTTACGGTAAATTAAACTTTTAATTATTGCCAATTTAAATGCGGTTAAAAATATATGCTAATGAACACAGCAATATATTCTGATTACATGCCAGCAAAAAATAAAATACTGCTGCAGAACGTAATAAAAATAACTCATACGTTGATACTATTAAATGTATGTTCCTTCCTACATGATCACCTGGATGTAATTACCGGGGTCTGTCGGCGTTCGATCTTTCAAAATAGTTTCCCTTCCCAGAGAGGGACTTAACTAGTGCTTGTCCGGGAAGCCCTAAACGACCTAAACACCCTTACAGCGACTCGTGACCCCCTCCCATCCCCCACATACACCTCTCCTCCTCCCTCCACCACTCGTTCTACCTCTTTATCCCTCCACTCACTACCACACACACACACACACACACACACACACACACACACACACACACACACACACACACACACACACACACGTAAATATATCCTCCTCCTCCTCCTCTTCTTCTTCCTCCTTCTCCTCATCTTCCCTCCTCTCCTCTTCTTGACATCACCTAACCACCTCCCCTGACACATTTCTCACCTGCAACGTATCATCACGATCATCTCATCACACTCTCCTTTCCCCACGCTCACTATCACCAGCCTCGTCTTTCCGCACTCCTCTACCACCAGAAACCAACACCACCACCTACGTAGCACACGGGAACCTGTTACTCATCAACTGTAGCACATAATACCAAGAACATATTATTCGTAGTACAATGCATTTACCAAAGGAGGAAGAACACAAATTATGTTCGAACAAGAAACATTGGATAGAGTACCTAGCATTCAACACTTAGATAATTCCCTCCCCACGAAACAGCTGTCACCCATCCTAACTATACGTGTGGTAACCTAGCTACTACCGTTAACATTCCTGATCCGCGTCGCGCCGCCCCTCGCCCCATGATGCCTGTCGACGCCTGTGATCGATGTCTCGCCTGCATTCTCTAAAGCAGGCTCTCACACGTCTCCCTGGTCAATGAGAAGCGCCTTTATTTAACGCATGCCAAGCTGGAACTGGTTGGGCAGCTTATAAAGTGTGAGGCAAACTTTGTATCTCAGCACACATAAAAAAAGGTGAACATACATCAAATAATACATGACATATGGTATTAGTATTATTAATATTAGTGTTTAGTATTTGTTCTGATTAAAGAGATGCATAGGTAAGCCTTATTCTACTACACTCAATGGCACTAATCGAGAGCATTCTCCGTCCAAATAATCGACAGTCACTTGCATTGAGAGTTGAGGGGAGGCGGACCTTCATCTATCTACCAATGAAACAGAAACAGGCGAGAGGGAGGAAGGAGCTTGTCCGTCAAATTAAACTGAACAAGATAAATTATTTGAGTGTTCATATTCCACTAGAAAAAAACACACGTTGCTCAATACCATGACGTGAGTATGCTACGTACTAGCTGTGACCGTCGCCTTGAGGAATATATTAATACCAACTCAAATATAGCGAAGATAAGTATGATGATTGTGGATGTCTTGTACCTTATAATTTTCAGGTAAATTTGGTCGATAAGTGTTGCAGTGTTGTATCAGGCAAAAACCCAGTGTTTATGCATTACACTATTTCACTCATTTGTCAGGAAGAGAAATGAGTGGAAATGAAAACCATATTTTGGTGCAGGTATTTTTTGTTTCTATATCAAACATGTCATGAGCTGCTTCTTGGCTCTCTCTCTCTCTCTCTCTCTCTCTCTCTCTCTCTCTCTCTCTCTCTCTCTCTCTCTCTCTCTCTCTCTCTCTCTCTCTCTCTCTCAAATCAATGGTAAGTGAATAATGGCGAGGGAATTATTCAGTGCATTGACACACACACACACACACACACACACACACACACACACACACACACACACACACACACACACACACACACAGAATGGCAACTCAAGAGCAAATAGCTTCAACCATCCATTAGAAAGAGAAGGAGAAGAGTGAAGAATACATGGGAAGAAAATATACAAGATTTGTCAGACTAAGGCAAGGGAAGCCTATCTGTTGTACTACTAAGAATGACGATGACAATGACGAAAAAATAGTAATGAAGGAAGATGTAGCAGCGGAGGAAGACACGGTGGAGGAGGAGGAGGAGGAGGCAAAGGCAGAGGCGAAGGAGGATCATGAGGAGAAGGAGGAGGCAGCTGCCACTTTGTAATGACTGGTTACGTAGGACTGGTCACGGCCACCGCCACCTGTCGCGCCTCCTCCCAGTCAGCCTCGTCACGACCTCCCGTCCAGCAAGCCATCCTCCACGTCAGGCATCAACGACCTAATAGCTACTGTACGTGGAATGCAACGCCATGTACCTCCTCGCCTTCTACGATCTACCTGCTTCATAGGCCTAAATTATCTGTGTTTTTCTTGTATTTTTTATTTTTAAATATATGAATGAGTGATGTTTCCGTCTGAGGCATTAGCATGACTGAAGGATATCCGTGTTTATTTGTTGTTTGTTTTTTTGCTATTGTTTATATTTAACGTGTAGGGTTAACTAACGCTTTGCTTACAACATACAGAAAAACCAGGCAGAAAAGATTATGTTCATCAATATTTTTTTTCTCTTTTTCTCTCTCTCTCTCTCTCTCTCTCTCTCTCTCTCTCTCTCTCTCTCTCTCTCTCTCTCTCTCTCTCTCGCTCTCTCTCCCTCTCTCTCTGTCTTTGGTAATGAAGAATTGCCGATTTTCACTAATTTTCATCCATTATTATACACCACCACCACCACCGCCACAACTACCACCACCACCACCACCACCACCACTGGGTCATGGGAAGCGGTTCTTGGGCTCCACGTCTGCGTATGTCTATCAAACACCCACAAACACAAAGTGTATTCGATTTAAATTCAATACATAGGAGTCGATATTCCTTCTCCACGCACACGTAGCTAGTTTATTAGAGTGACCAGAACTACGAACAGCTGCAGCATATAGAGTCCAATCCAATCAGCCTGGACCAAGATAAATTGTTTTGTTTTGTTAGTTTGATAATCACCGATAAACATACTACATACAATGATTTAGAGCTCGTTGTTTTGCCATTATTTCACCTTAATGATTGGTTAGTTCGATACAGTGAAGAGGGTGAATTGGTAGCGTGTTGAACAATAAAATAATGGTTAAGGATGTGTCCGGAGACTAATTATTACCTGAGTACGTTCTTCATGAGCACCTAGTGACCTACATTTACTCTTACTTTCCCCATTACTCACTGCTTCAAGGCGACACAGACCCAAAGTGAGGAAAATAGTCCATGTGTTACGTCATATTTATAAATCCATCTGCCATACATCAAGTAATCATATGTCCTAAGCATAAACTATATTAATTCGTTAGTAAGCTTTCATAAGACCGACGATATTACTATTAACATTTGCTGTTTTTTGTCGTTCTCCCCTGCACCGCCTCCGTCATCACCACCATCACTAGCATTGCACCTTTCACCATCACTAACAGCCGCTTGAGGCGCTAGTGGGTGTAGCTGCTGTCGGTACAATGTGTAAAGGTAGCTCCACCAACTATACCGTGCAGCATATTTCTAAAGTCTGGAAGTTTCCTACGCCGACGAATTAGAGCCAATCACAGCGCGATCTGAGCTGAGGTAAGTATTGCCAACGTTGACAACAGATTACAGACGACGAGCCTTGCACTCTTACTTATCCCTATACTTGATAATTGTGTGTTATGGTAGTGAATATCAATGTTTTAGTGAGTCTACAGAACCTACTTAAGTATTGGCACCGAATAAATAAGGGAGGGGAAGCTAGGTACTTAGGGGAGGGTACAGTGAGAGAGACGAGGATGAATAAACATCATAGAATCAGATTAAACACGTAGGAGGTAATGAATAAAGCCTCGGGTATTATAATAGATGGATATAAAAGAGGTGGAAGTCTGGTTAAGTTAATAGATGGTCTACACTATAGGATTATACTAGAATCGAACCGAACGGGCGAGTAAAAGTAATCTAATGAGAACAAACCTTCCGAGTTAATATGCGAACACATTGAACATTCTGGAAGTTGTCGATAAATGGCGCGAACAATACACGACAAGCATTTATACTCAAAGTCATGTATTCCAATAGTAACAACAGCAACAAAAAAATAGCATGTAACAATGGTAACAGTCTAACCTTCAGTCAGTTGTAAAAATGGTAACTTCAGGGCAGCCAGTGACGTTAAACAACTCTCTCAATGACGTCACAGTAGCCACCTAGTTGACTCCGCCCCCAAGTAGCAGCAGCAGCAGCAGGGATCCTCAACATCACAGTCAATTGTTTCAGAGGTAGAAAGGTAAGGGATATTTTGTTTTATCTATGTATCCAAGTGTTGAATGGAAACACTATAAACTTATTCGTTTTATGGCGTATTAAAGGGTGTTTTTTCCTTGTCACTAACGCCACATCATTCACTAACGTAAGCCGCCGGATACTGACCACCTCGGTGTGGTCTGCATTGATGATGATGATGATGATGGTGATTGGTGGGGATTACATCTTTCCAACGGTGATTTATTTCGTAGCCTATTAATTGTGGTCCTGTTGCGGTGAATCGTTCCTCTTTTATTGTTGTTTCCTTGTTTATTAATTTGTCTAATGTTTTTTTGTTTCATTATTCATCCATGCGAAGGTTTGTTTCTTTATGTATAGTTAGGTCATGTTCGTAGGAAAGCATGAAAAAGAAGTGTACGATAATTGCAATTTTTTCATCGTTGTCACAGAAGCCAAACAAGCTCATCCTGCTGCTAAGAAATGTTAATATAAGTAAGTTTTGCATTATAACATTAAATTAACATTGTTCCTCATATCAGATTATCAAAAAAAACAACTACATAATCTTTAAACATAATTCACGTTGTCATGTAGCCTATTCACGTAGCCTAATAATAAAATAAATGCAATGCAGCGTTATAAGAGGTTCAGTTAAAAAAAAAATTTTATTTAATACAATGTGTAGAAACAGAAACAAGACTTTAATACAACAGATAAAGAACACAAGTGAAGGAAATAGTTTTGTAGACCTGTTGGAGAAGTATGAATGTAAGCTGTACAGAAGACTCGATATACGAGACGAGTTAGTCAATCTGTGTTAGTGAGTAGGGGAGTACGTAGTTGTCTGACGGTTAATTAAGAAAGCTATATTTTTGTTTTATTAGTGTACTGAAGGATTCACAACAGAAAGACTGCTATACAGGCAAGTTAGAGAGAGAGAGAGAGATAGTGTGTGTGTGTGTGTGTGTGTGTGTGTGTGTGTGTGTGTGTGTGTGTGTGTGTGTGTGTGTGTGTGTGTGTGTGTGTGTGTTTCCATTCATGTTTTAAGATTAGTACTGTATTTTTTATAATCTTCATACTGTTTTCGATGCCTTATAAGCTTATCAAATATTTACAAAGAGTTTATCGAGACTTAAATGTGTGCATGCTTTTTTATATACTTTCTACAGTAGTTGAATTATAGGAAAGTCTTTGCATAATTTGAAGAAAAAAAAATCACATAATCGTAAACACGGAGCTTAGTGAGGTTAGGTCATTACTATATAATATAATAGGTCATCGTTGAAAAAATTGCTTATCTGGACTGTTGTTTGCGTCAGTGTTGATTATGCATATTATCTGATGCATGATATAAACTTTTAATTTATTATATTCATATGTTTATAAATAAGCTATTAAACATATTATGTGACGAATTATATCAACTTTTTCTTCCATATTTTTCATTTTTTATTCTGACGTCTTAATGATTTTTGAAAGTAATTTAATGAAATATGAAATTATGTAATTCCAGTTTTTGTTTATATCTCAGAAGTGTGTATTTATTTAGGTATTAATTTACATCTTCACCAGAATGCTCTAGAGAATTCAGGGTTATATTTTTGCATTACCTGATGCATTTTGAGAAGGTTTTCTTAATTATTTTTCCGTTGCAAATTCTTAGTTTGTGAGATATGCAATGTTTTCTGTGAGACCTTCTCTGCGAAAAGTAAAATTTAGTTTGGTTTGAACAAGCTTCTGTTATTTGTCAATATAGGTTAAGGCTTAGTTGATTTAGGTTATGTTAGGTTAGGTTAATATAGAAGCTTTCAAAGGTTCTCTTAGACCAAAAGTAGGGTGTTGGACGATGTGCAGACGCAAACGTAAACAGACGCAATTATGGTGTAGATGTAAAATATACCTTTATTTATTGCATTAATTAGAATACTATTAATGACTATGAAAATCTAGAGAATAATAGTAATTGGAAAAAGAGATTATGAATATTATGAAAGCCTAATCAAAGCCTAGGAACACAACCTTTACCAACAGAACTTTCATGAAAGCCTAAGGACAGAACTTTTATGAAAACCTAATAAATATTAATAACATGAGTAAGAAAACAGTTTTTCACGTTGATGAATATTATGATTGCAAGCTTAGTATTTGTGTTAAGTGTTGTAAGCTGAAGTTGACATTAATACCAGGAATAAGAGAGAAACTTTTACGTTTGATTATTTTCGAAGCCTAGTTGCTATCAATTATCAGAATAATAGAACAGTTTGCTTGATTACGAAAGAATAAATTACACACATTGACACTGCATCAGAGGGAGGCAACATGTATAGTGAAGAGGAACTGCATTATTAATCTATTGTTGGTAATCACTGCTATTATCACATTTTACTTTGATGTACTAGGTAATTATTATCATAACAGCTTCCAGGAATGCTAGGTTATTTATATGAAATGTTAGCACAGATAATATAACTGCTTATGATAAAAATAGTGTCTTGATAAGCGGTGAGATGATTGAGGAAGAAGAAAGGTTATTACCCGGAGGTACGGATAGCATAGTCCTTGAGGCAAAATAATGGCAGAATGCGGAAATAATCCCAACTTTTGCTCACAACATATTTCTTTCTATGTGTGTGTGTGTGTGTGTGTGTGTGTGTGTGTGTGTGTGTGTGTGTGTGTGTGTGTGTGTGTGTGTATCTTTAAGTTTGAATGATAAATTGACTCGTGTGTTTCTAAAGAGTTATGTGGATGAACTGGAATGTGTTAGAGTAATGACAGAATGCGGAAATAACCTGCAACTCTTTCTAGTCCACAATATTTTTTCTCTATTCATGTGAGTGCATTTTTGGGGAGAGGAGGGTAGGGGCTTGCATGGTAAATTGACTTACGTGTTTCTGAATAGCTATTTAGATGAACTGAAATGTCTTTAAGTAATAACAGTAGAATAATGTGCTCGTGTCTTAAACCACCAAGAGACAGTGACGTAACCCATGACAGAATCTAATGGTCACCTGAATAACTTACCCCTGTTACAAGGTACTGATGTTACTGTTACTCAATCTTCCGTTGTTCAGTCATTGCAACGGTACTGTTATCACGTTACACAGTGCATACTAACGACAATTTTTTGTTTGTTTTTGTTTAACGTAGTCATCTCAGCGTTTGGCATCGGTTATTATGACAAGATTAGCTCAGAGCGTTGGAGAATTTGTACAACGGTAAATATGAATGTAATTTCAAGTCGTTGGATAAGAAAAAAGTAAGAGGTACAAAAATAGTCGCTTTCATATTAATTAAACACGCAGAATGTTATCTACGTATTTGAATTTATATTTTTGAATAATCATTGGTAGTGTTTGTGTATCGTAATCGAGTGTATTTGTAGCTTGTATTTGATTTTGTCTGTCTTCACTTATTCCTTTTTTTCTTTTATTACGTCCGCCTTGTCTGATCATTGATTATTGCTGATCATATTTACCCTCCTATCTGTGTTATGATTCTCTCTCTCTCTCTCTCTCTCTCTCTCTCTCTCTCTCTCTCTCTCTCTCTCTCTCTCTCTCTCTCTCTCTCACTCACTTCTCTGCGTATTAAAGAAAATGGCTTCACATATCCAATAATCACTCACAATTAAAAAGAATATATCCTTCACTTTACTCGCACCACTGTCATCATGCAAAAATATCAAAGCTCAGCGAGGAATCCAGGCAGAAGTAACGTAAACCGCGCCCCAACAGGTATATAATTAATATTCAATAAGCAGAGTTCATGTGTAGGCTGCCTCGGCGGCCCGCAAGGCTTCGAACACCTGGTTCTTAGTTCAACTTCACGCCTCAAGTTCTTCAACGAACCGTGAAGCTGAAAGCACCACCACGCCGGCTGTCTCTCAGCAGACTCTTAGCCACTGCTTGGGACCAAAATGATTCACGATATGATGCGGTAACCTTTGAAAATAAAAAAAAGAGAAAGGAGGAAAAAAATATAAAGAAAAAAATTGCTATCAGACTCTTGCATCGGATCTTCGCACCTTCTGCTTCATGATAACTACGCATCCAGTCCTATAACACCTCCTGATTCCCTCGAATACGCTCACACAGGCATCCTTGGGACCTGCCACAACCACTTCATCAGCGGCGTCCAGCTCAACTAACTTGTTGCTTCACTCTGAATGACCCTCGACAGCCTACCGTCAGTCTCCACCTTTGTCGGGCCACTCAGTGATAGCCTCAAAGCCGTAGCGGTACCAAGGTGTCAACTACTCCTTTATATCTCTAGTAATTATTGCCACCTCCTTCAAGGGCGTTAGCATCCCTTCCTCCCTGCTGCCGTCCCCTCGTCATGCTTAAGTGTGTGCGTGAGAGATGTTATCAGGGCAGGTAAAATAGTGCACCTGGGACGCCTGGCTCGTCTAATACAATACCTGGAGGTGCTTTGTGCCTCTCACCATCCGCGAAGGAGAAGTGTGGAGGAATATTAATGCAGACAAGAGTATAATTTGATATTTGGAAGATATTTTTTATACATCTTTTGGGTTGTTAATCCTCAAACTGACATTGCATTAATGGAACACATGGATTTATCCTCGCTTCACTTATATGCTCATTAGGATTGTTAGCAAGAAACGTGGTGGAGTTCTTTGGGGACTAATACAACTTACGTTTTTTACATCTCGTTTAAAACTGTGAATGACTGCTTCCTGGAAGACCAGATGACGACATCTTTTGAGGCGAAGCACAGACTGACAGGTTGAACATATATAAAACACCGCCAACATTTCAGTCTGAGCACCGTCTTAATGTTCCATGTCCGTTGGTTTTGAGATGGGAAAGAAAGGACTGTATTAGACTGATTAAGGAAAAGATGGTTTTATAAAGAATCTAATGAAGTCTTTGTTCAGAATTTGCTATCTTGTCTTCCGAGATAAAGCTTCTATTGTCTTTTATAACCTTCCTTCTTGTTAAATAAAGTTCATTAGCTGTTCAACCTCCATGATCCAACTTTTTCATTATGAAAAGACTACGGTTTTCTCATACGGTGTTATATCCCGTAGGTTTCATTTACTGTTAATCGGAGAATAGATGTGCCCTTTAAGCTTTTGGCCCCAGCCAGCATGGTGAGCTGCCTCTCAGTCTCCTGTACATGAGTCGTCCAAGCAGCGAGTAACAATTTTCATACAACGTGCATTACTTCCACGTATTGTTTATTTTAGACAAAATATTTAATGTATTAAGTTAACCACGCTCTGGGGATATTGAGATGATACATTAATCACATACACGAGGTTCTTCTAATCTAGACTGGCGGCGCGTGCCAGAAAGCGGTCAAGGTCTAGGTCAAACCCACGCGATGGTCCAGACTCCAGACGAATAGCAGCAGCAGCAGCAGCAGCAGCAGCAGCAGCACTACCAGAGCACTGTGTGATGGAGCACTGCCTTGTCGCGTGAGCAAATCTGATTTTCACACTTGTTGCAGCGTTTGATTGCTTAATTTTCCTTTATAGTGGATATTACACGCAATTTTTGCTCTATTATCCCTGTTTAGACAATAATATACCGCTGGCGGTGATCAGATTGGCTATCAGCCGACAGTTCAGCACCGCTCGTTGACAGACGTGTTATTGAGATCACTATCGCCCGTGGCCGCCACAACGGAGGGTCCTGACGCATTTGAATATTTTCACGTTTTTCCTTTGGGGGAGGGAACGTTTTTATTGATGTGTACAACCATTCATTTCAACAGATGGCAAACTGCATTTATTCATCTGTCCAGTTGTCTGTATAGTAAGCCACACATGTAGAAAATTGGAGTTAAAAAACTAGGTGTTATCGATCAGTTGAAGCAAACCAAACACATGTCCACTGATAAGACCTTTCTACGCCCTGTACTTTACAACTGGACCAATTATAGCCCTGTTGTTTTCATTTATCATGAAGGGTAGTTATACCACACAACTCTCACTCTACTTCTTCGAGACCACAACAAGATATGATTCGTTAGTCGCCCATAGGCCCTGCGTATAGTTCCCTGGTTGAACCTCGGCCTTACAACACCACCCTGACTTAGTAGCGTTAAGTCTGCGTGCGCGGTTGGGTAGTGAAGGAAGGGGAGGGAGGGGTGAGCAGCGGGTCCTGGGGTTAGTTTTTACTTTCGTTGCGAGTTGAGTTGAGTGACTGTTGACGTTTATATTTGATCCTGAAAAAAGTTGTAAAGGTTAGGGACACGCACGGCTCCCTATTTTTAGCAACACTACCAGTATCTCTGATTATATTAATATCATTACTTAAGGGAATAGGTGAGATATGGAGTATTGTATCCGTTATAAGTTGTTCTGTCACAGGATATGGCTCGTGATGCTTCAAAATTATAAATCTAGTTAATCTAGTAAGTAATGAAGCTGTGGACAGACAGGAAGTATAAAAAAGAACAGTGGTTAGTTAAAAAGTTGTATTCTAGACGCATTAGCAACGGTACTAGAGGAACAAAATACACCTTGAGATAAGTTAATTTACCTGAGAACTCATAATAACTTGATTTTCCAGTTGTGTATAAAAAAAAATCCGTATTAGCGTAAAGACAGCTAAGGTAAAAGTGTTGATATCAGTTATATAAGAGAGAGAGAGAGAGAGAGAGAGAGAGAGAGAGAGAGAGAGAGAGAGAGAGAGAGAGAGAGAGAGAGAGAGAGAGAGAGAGAGAGAGAGAGAGAGAGAGAGAGAGAGAGAGAGAGAGATAAACAGATAGTAGATAGATAGATAGATAGTGAAAGAGAGAGAAGGAATAATGAATATCAACTTGTGTCCTTAGCCTTTATGAAAATAGCTAGGCTAGGGCCACGTCATCTTAATTGGAAACACACACACACACACACACACACACACACACACACACACACACACACACACACACACACACACACACACCAAAGCACGGCACACCTTAACCTAATGACGCGGCGCAGGAAGTGGCTTGAATCTTTCCACGGAATGATGGGCCATTAAGTGCACGCTATCGCCAGGAGAGGAATTCACTTGAAGCTGATGTCTTCGATAACGCCCCCGCCACTCTAGCAATGTCCGCTAATAAAGGCTTAGCGGATATACCCGAGTGGCCGCTAGAAATGACAGTTTGATACGACAATGAAAGAAAACGGAGTGAATGTTGCCCATCCACCCGCCCGCCCGCTCTGGGAAAGGTCTCTCTCTCTCTCTCTCTCGCTCTCATTTTATATCTTTCTATCTCACGCAAAGAAGAGTTGATGACCGTTATCTCACATCTATCGTTAATCTATTAAATTAAGTCCATCGCGATATCTTGTTTATGGTGTTTTAGAGCAAGAAAAAGCGAATCGTAAAGTTGTCTGGCCCCGAGATTATCCTAACAACATAATAAACAGTGTGGTGAGATAAGATTTTCATCATAAAATGGATATTATTAAACAATCAGGAAGTAGGAAAAGGTGACGCATGAATACCATAAATTACAGGGAGGTGGCCGCTAGATCCCTACTACTCCCCCACCCACCCCACCCACCCCCACCACGCCCCTGTATATCACCGACCGATTGTACGCCAGATAACATGCAGGGGAAAGGCTCGGTAAGGGAGGGAGAGGGTGAGGGAAAGGGAAGGAGAAATCAGGAGAGAAGTAATGCGGGAAAAAGAGAAATGGAGTCTTGCAATATGAAGTAAGGTGGTTCCCAGTTTTCATTTCCTATTGTCGCTATGTAGTTGTTCTTGCTCCGTATCTTCCTCTTCCTCCTCCCCCTCCTCCCCCTCCTCCTCCTCCTCCTCCTCCTCCTCCTCCTCCTCCTCCTTCTCCTCCTCCTCCTCCTCCTCCTCCTCCAAACTTATACCAGTCTTTACCTTAAATGGAAATACCCACTCTCCTTTTTCCTCCTCCTCCTCCAACTCCTCCTTCCCCTAACAACCCTTCCACCCACCAAGGTAATAACAGGCAAAGTAGATAGAGAGAGGGCGGCACAGCGAGTCATTACACAAGTGCCCGATAAGCCCCATCTCCCCTTCACCCACCCACCCACCCACCCACCCACCCACCCACCCACCCACCCACCCACCCACCCACCCACCAACCCACCTGGCCTGAAAAGTGATCAACCCCGGAAACTGATAACAACACACACGTGGACCCGCACCGAAAGACTGACTGTTTACGGGAGACAAAGGAAAACGAATCGCTTCCACGCCCTAATTATACGGCGGTGTTGTGTTTAGACGACTGATCAATCCACGATACTGGTAATTTTTTTGGTTTATCATTAAGATAGCAGCATATTTTGTCGCCATTAGTGTCTCATTACCACTATGGGGCGTGTCCTACCTGTGGTTTGGCTTCCACATCCGCGAATTTCTCTTGAACCTGACAGCAGAGTAAGGTGTTAACAGACCGGCTGTATATTAAGTCCAGCACATAGAAAACGTGGATGGGGGAATGTTGTAGGGTACTGTACGTCCTCTCTCGCTCCTCCCGAACACGTGGTCCTGTGACGCCTTAAACAACCCAAGGAGGTGATCATAGTTAGCTCTTTAACTTAGGGAAGGCGTTTAGGCGTGGACGGATATCGTGAATCATCTGCCCTTTCCGTTTAGTTTTTCACTGTCACTCACTTGTAGACCTAATATGGTACTACCTGCTGGCTGCTACTTTGACGCTGCTGTGTGAGGTACAATACACTTCTCAGCCTCGGAGTGCATTCAGACAGACAATAATGGCTAATGGAGTGAGCTTAAGGCTATTATTTTCATCAGTTGTCCTTCCTTGACTCGGTCCTATCTCTCGCCGTCTTCCATATTGTATCATCAGTTGCATGCACTCTTCTGTCGTAATAGTCATGGGTGCTTATTTTCTTTTTTTCCTTTAATCTAACCAACAACATGCTTCCCCCATCCCCCCCCCCCTTTCCCAACCCTGCACCTCCTCTGTACAGCACTTGCTGCACCTCTTCATGTTACTGTACATCTGCATAATATTTCTCCTGATTTGCCTAATAAGAGTTAACCAGTAGCTCCTTTTCCTCATTCCCTTTACTAATATACTCTGGTTGTCTTCATCCTTTACTTTACATTTACATTTAATTCCTCCAACCTCTTTACTAATAAATTCTGGTTGTCTTCACCTTTTCCGTTACTTATTACAATGGCTACACTTTCTAAAGGAAGCTATTAGGCCATCACCACAACCTCGATTGCTATTTATTTTCCAGACTCCCTGCTGTCATCTGTATCGACTATTACCCCTTGGCCAGTCCCTTATAAATGGCTAAATGAATACACTATAATATATACTCCGCCATCTGCACCATACATAACTCTTACTGCTCATTGCCAGAGTTACCGCGTGTTGTTCTGGTTAGCCTCAGCAGCAGCACCACCACCACCACCATTACCACCACCACCCTGGCAACACTCAGGCTTCACCAAGGGCGTCACTCTACTGGTGTTTAGTTTCCCTAAGTGGACGTCCGCGTGTTTTTTTTTTTTATACTCTTCCCTGGATTCCTCAGGCTATTTTTGTGACTGTTTCTGTAACAGCTGGGACGCGTCTTTGTATTTTTTATTTATTTATATATATTTATCAGTAATTGGTTATAAGTGCCTTCCCTCGGTGATAGTAATGCCAGGGCGTTTCTATCTATTATTAGTGTTATTTCGACGTCTGTGTGTTCCTGCAGAAACACGTTTGTCCTTGGTTACTTAGATTACAAAAAAGACCAATGGATACTGAGACAAATTTGGGATAAAAAATGGCTTATCAAGATAAATATAACTGGAGATTTTCGATAACACAAATGTTAGTATGATATTTGAAGTGTTTTGGTTCACTTCGTTAAGAGTCCATGTTTTAGGAACACGAAAAAAGATGAAGCTAGAATGTTCCTGAGTGGAGGAAAGAGTTGAAGGTCTGGATAACAAGTGCAGTCACTGCACCTACAAGGTTCACAGCAAGTTACTAGTTATTGGTCCATTGAGTAAGGTTACACATATATCAAAATTAACAAGAGAATAGCTGACACACATCTATTTATTCACATACACACATACACTCACACACACACAGAAAGATTTGGGAGTGGGCAACTGATCACCAAAGAAACATATAGATAAAAACTTTGGTGACACATTCATGAGCTTAGATGTCCAAGATTGATGGGTGATCATGACAAATAAGCTTGCCAGACCAAGACTGGATAAACACCCATCGGACATTTTTGACCGTCATTAGTCCTTCCAACGGGACTACTTAACGAGCCACTGGAAAACATCAATTAGCTGCCTTTTTACCTTAGTAACCATGTTGATTCTTTGTCAAATTATATAATAAATTGACCTTGTTGACTATTCATGTTCAATGAAAGTTTTTAATGGCACAAAGTTTTCCTGAAGGATCTTGTTGGTAAGGAAGGGGGGTGGTTACGGCCCAACACATTTTTCTCGACCCAGCACACGATGTTGAGGAAACGACTCTGTTCTTGAGCCTGAGCCATCGGCTCAGGTACATGAGACCAATAGGGCACACGACGATACTTTATTGCAACAGGCCTTATGCTGATACACAGGTAATGTTGAAACGTAGCACATTGTATATGTGTCACGGTGATACGCATGTGTATCCCATGTATGACTTGGTATTAGCCTTGCATACATAGTTTTGATTAACTTAGATGAACATTGTTTTAATCTCATTGGGGGAGTTGAGGTCTGTTTTACAGGGTTACAAAACAAGAAGGGAAAATACGAACATTTTTTTTTTTAGATATGTATTTGAAAAAAACAAACAATATGTAAGCATTTTTGCATGCCGATGTATTATATAAACCTAATTTCTAGTGTACATTTATTTTACATATTTTAGCAATGTTTTTCACATGGCCATGTGGCTGAGTACAGTGCTCCTGACACTTCTGCTGTTTGATATATATATTGTAGGAGATACAATGATGTTTTTTAAGCAATCACTATTATCATACACATTTGTGAATTGGGTGGCAGGTTATTGCCTGAAAAAACAGCTGAGATCATCCTGCAAGGAATGCTGCACGAAGCTACAGCTGTTCTCAAGGAACTGTTGAATTACAATTACAATTCTTGTATGACACTTTTTTACTTGCGTGACCAAGCTGATAAGGGAAACCTTATTGTTGGTTGGGCATGTAAGCAAGGAATACAGTCCTTTTATGTCGCGTCCGTTGATTATTGCAAGAAAATTGTTGCCTTGCCGTGCTGGGCTTCCCACGGGACCCTTGGCAGCAGCAGCTCGGCGTCCGGCGTGGTGTAGCTAGGCGGCGAGGAGCGCTCAAGAAGACAATAGCACCATCGTCACTGCCCACCTCCACGAGAAACACTGTCGACTCAACGGCCAGGTCCTTGTTTATCCTGGTCCTCGTGGTCTGGAAGAAAAATAAAACCAAACGTTAACTTTGGGAATTTGACACGATACAGGCCCGGCCGCTGCCCAAGCCCGGAGCCGTGGTGTTGTTGTTGCGGGTGTGGGCACGCTCGCCCATCACTTGGCTTCCCTGAGCCGTGTTGGTACAGTAAACCCGAGGCACAAAGGCCTCCTGTTTGTGGGGGACGTTTGCCTGTCACGCCAATTTTGTACTTTGGATACTTAGCTCACTCGTTGCGTCATCTCGTGTTGCTGAAGGGTGAAGAAAAAGTGTTGCTTGGTGTGGGGATTGGTGGAAAATCCTGCCAGCACACTGAAAAGCAGACAGGGGAAGGTGTACTCAGTGAATACTTTTATGTTCTTTCAGTCCTTCAATACATCCGTCTGACACTTTAAATTTCACTTAATATCTTTTATCACATTTAATTTTGAATAAGATAACACATGACCAAATTTAAACTTGAAGACCTAAATGCACTTGTGGTTCCTGCTAAGTGCATTATAGCGTTTTGTCTTCCAGTAAATTTTTATATTGTTGTAAACAGTGAAATCTTGGAACACACACACACACACACACACACACACACACACACACACACACACACACACACACACACACACACACACACACATACACATACATCCCTAAACAACAGCAAATCTAATTCATACACAGCTCACAAAATCCCCATACTTTTCACTACACACAAAACTCCTGAACTGAACACACTGCAACAGCTACACGGCCCCCAAGGAAACCTGCTTATGCGAGGAGGTGAAGGGGGAAGGGAAAGGTGGCGCATGCAGGCGAGGAGGGATGGGGAGGGGGAGGCGGACAGAGGTTAGGACGGTGAGGGACAGGCGTGTCTTCCTATTGATACTGAAGAACACACTGACGGGCGATGAGAAGAGACCGTCCTGGGTAACTGTAGAGGTTTTGAGGCAGAACGAGCGGCGTACACAAAGCGATTGGTTTCCTCATAGAATCCCGGCGACTATGGTTCCTGAAAGGCCACCAGCAGGTCCTTGAAGGAGGCTAAGTGGACTGACTGGGCGAGTTCTGATCTCTCAAAGACTGTGGCTCGGGGAAGACAGACGCCCAGCAAAGCCTGAGAGACGCATGAGTCAGTTCATTAAGGAGGTTTATGGTAATACCCGGCGTGGGGGCGGAGGTAAGGAGATAAGGGAGAGAGAAATTACTTCTGACACTTTATAAGGTAGTGTTCGTGACTTCTGCCGCTGTCAAATTGTAGATCTCTCTCTGTCTGTCTGTCTGTCTATTTCTCTCTCTCTCTCTCTCTCTCTCTCTCTCTCTCTCTCTCTCTCTCTCTCTCTCTCTCTCTCTCTCTCTCTCTCTCTCTCTCTCTCTCTCTCTCTCTCTCTCTCTCTCTCTCTCTCTCTCTCTCTCTCTCTCTCTCTCTCTCTCTCTCTCTCTCTCTCTCTCTCTCTCTCTCTCTCTCTCTCTATTGAAGCCAAGCAAGTAGATTCACAAGCCAGGTACAAGTGATGAACTAGTAAGCAGCACCACTAATACATGAAGCTGTTAGTGGTGGGTGAAGGAAGTGCGCGGAAGTGGTAGGTATGTGAGGTTAATTATATGGTGGAGGTGGTCAGGTGTGGCTGATAGGTGGGTGCACGTGTAAATGGTCCCCAGGTGTAGGCAAGCAGGTGCGGGCGAGGGCCAGTCAGGTTGGAAGTGGCATAATCAGGTGTAAGTGATATTCATGCGCAGGTAGCAGGTCCAGGTGCAGGTGGGTAGGCAGGTTGTAGAGCAGCTGGTGGCACCGCGGGGAAGGAAGGCAGACGTGACCACTCCCACAAGGTCGAGGTTGGGGCCACGCCACTGCCCTTGTGGTGAGGCGCCGCCCTGCCTCTACCTTCTCTTCATGCTGCTCTATATACTTCTTATACCAATTCTTCATTATAATTTAATACCTGGAAAGAGAACGGTCTTCACCACCGATGTGCCTCACTCAGCGTGTTTTTGTGTTAATGTATTAAGTTAATCATCCTAAGACGACGTATCTTTTCCTTTTAGAGGTCCAGGCCGTGTTTGTGGAGAAGGACACGAGGTTCAGGTCAGTGTGGGGGGGGGGGGGGGGAGAGAGAGAGAGAGAGAGAGAGAGAGAGAGAGAGAGAGAGAGAGAGAGAGAGAGAGAGAGAGAGAGAGAGAGAGAGAGAGAGAGAGAGAGAGAGAGAGAGACGAAACTCGTACGAGGGAGAGGGAGCGAGAGGCTTCCATATCTCACCCTTCCTCGTCAGGCGCGTGTGTCACAGTGGGACGGTCTGTGTCACCCAGTTTCGTGCAGGTGTGAGCCGGCGGGTACGAGGGCCCGGTGTAGGCCGTCGCTGCTGCTGCTGCTACTGTGTGGGGATCTGTGAGCACCTAACTAGCCAGGATGACAGGACGGAAACCTTTCAGAAATGTCTGCATCTTAGCACCACTTTGCCATTCTTGAGAACTATCATTGCCGGAATAAAAATTTATCGCTCTCGCTATCAGCCGCACCAACACCAATGCTCCTAACCCTTACATGGGCAGGCATGGCCAACAGGGGCATAACTACCCTTATCAAGGAATGACCCGAATCGCAGGGCTGCCGAGGGTCTGTAATCCAGTACCCCATTCGATGCTTCTTATAACAATCGTGCCAGGCATCAGACCCTTTATTCAGCATCACTTCTAGCAGTATAGGGTTTTTAGGCGTCGTTTGTATATTTCTTCCGCTGCTCTAGCCTCCATGCTTGGTCCAGGACATAATGTTATCGTGTGGCGGGTGTGTGCAGTGGGTGCTGGCGGACGGGACGCAGGGGAGCTGGACCCCGTGAGATCTCTCAAGTGCCCGACACCCGTCCCGAGAACTGGTTATTGCGCGCACCCCATCAGCCCTTACCCGCCACCCCCTCTCTCTTAACACACCCCACCGGATGCTCATACTGCACCTACAACTTCCAACTTCACCCAACACGACAGAAAGACAACCACTCTTGCACACACTCTTGCTCTCGAAAGACCTGCTGCTGCAACAGACTTGTCTCAGCCCAGGCAGATGCATCCTGCAGGTCAACTAAGCACTCTCTCCATCACAAAAACCAGCTGGAGTTATTAGTCCGTAAGACGTGTTGTGCGGCGGGAACAGACGAGGCACCTCAGAAAAACCAGCGAACTGCATGGAGTGAGCCAGTGTAGCTCCGAGTGAGGAAGCTTGTCTGTCAGTGAGTTGTTCCCCGGCCTTGACACGCTACACTGGGCGAGCACACACCTGGCCGGTTCATTTTACCTGCCCAGGATAGACGGGGCTCAAGTACTCTACATTTTTTCCCCTATGAACATGTATTTATTCGCATTCACACTCAAAACATTCCAAGATTTACCTGTGCCGATTTGCCATCATTATTAGTATTTTACAGGTGATGGAAAGTCAAACACGAAATGAA
>JAXIVD010002741.1:0-54673 GCA_036785275.1 Cancer borealis
GGAGGGGTTAGGCACAAGCTTTTACGTTGTTGGCAGTTAGCAGCCGAACATCTGACGAGTCTCAGACCCGTGCTAAGCATTGGTTTGACAAGGGAAAGGGAGCAGTGCAACGGGAATTCGCTCCAGGCGACAGAGTCTTAGTACTCCTGCCGCATCAGGGGGATCCTTTTGAAGCCAAGTTTCAGGGACCGTTCGAGGTGCACAAAAAGGTGAGTGATACTAACTATGTGGTGTCTACCCCAGGTCGTCGTCGCCAGCAGCGTTTATGTCATGTTAACATGCTTAAGGGTTTTGTTGAGCCTTCCTCAGGAGACCCATCAGGGACTCCCGTTTGTCTCACAGGTCCTTGTCCACCTGCTGAGGAGGAGGAGGAGGAAAGGGCCGTGGCTAGTACCTTGTCGACGTCCTCAGTAGGGGCGTGGCAGGAGAATAGAGTCGCGAGAGCCGCCTTGGAGGGTGAGCTGGACCATTTGACAACAGAGCAGCGCTCCAGCTTGCTCGCTGTTTTGGACCAGTCCCCTGAGGTTATTAAGGACAGCCCTGGGCGGACGACGAAAGTGGTCCATGACATGAATGTTGGTGGAGCGACGCCTGTCACCTTACCGAGTGCACCCTCGACAGGAACCGATAATTCGAAAGGATATTGACGCCACGTTGCGTATGGGTCTTATACGCCCTGTTGTGCTGTTACCCGTGTCTGAACCAGCTGAACTGTTTTTTTCTTTTCTCAATGCTCTCCACAACGCTAACTTTGTTTTGTTCCTTCAGAACTTTAATAGTCCTTTTTTTTTTTTGCACGTTAAGTCTACAGCTAAAGAAAATGTGCGGTATCTTTTCTCCCCACCCATTTTCTTTTCTTTTTGGTAGGGAGGACTGTCACGGACGTAGCTTATCCGTGACAGAGAAACATTTGTTCGTTTTGTATAAGCCACCATTTTGTCTGGAGGAGTGGAATTTTCCTACCCAGCCTAGGTCAAGCGAGGCTCCCGTCTCCAACCGTTTTCATGTTGCCCTAAGAAGGTCACATTTTTTTTTTTTTTTTTTTTTATGGTAAGCTTAGTGTTGTAAATATGCTGTTAAATTGTTTTGTATATATTTGAAGAAGGAGATGTGAAGTGGTGAATGCAATGGTTATCTCATGCATCTTTTGTGACACATTGGAGAGATGAAGAAAACTGTATATTTCTTCTATTATGTTTTATATTGGGAACTACTATTTTAATTTAAGGTCATTATATTTTTATTGTATTTTTAAGATAGGTTACGTAACGCTGTAACCCGTTTTACACTTTTTAGCTCTAAGATTGTCGTCAAAAGAGCGAGCGTGTTGTAATTTCGGTTATATATTCGTACCTCTATCTGCTGTGTTTTGATGTAAATATAATGTTAAGTTATATAAGTTAAAGGGTAGTTTCCTTTGTATTTAAGTTTTTTTTGACACCGAGTTGCATAGATGTCCCGGGGTCAGCTTTGTGTAGCGTGGGGAGCGGCTATATAGGGAGATCATCGCGCGCCTCGAGACAGTCTAGTCCAGGTCACCGCGCAGGAAGGAGAGGTCACGTTGGAGTGGTGTCCAAGGGTATGGGGTGAGTACGTTTGTGTGTTTTAATTGGAGATTGAGAGTGAAGCCAGTGTTGTGTGTTTTTACTTTTTACTTCTTACGTTACTGGGTTTTGATGTGGGTATTTGTTTGAGTTTGCTTTGCGCATTTTTTACCCATCATCTATTTTTCTTCCCCCTGTTTGAGTGGGGGTTGTTTTAGTAACGTAAGGGAGTGAGATAAGTTTGGGTTTTTTTTTATCCATTCCTTTTTTCTGGGTTTGGGTATTTGAGTGTTTTTACTCTGGCTCGCGTCTCTCTCTCCAATTATAATATTTATTTCTTTGTGTGTGTTTGCTTTTGTGTTTGGTTTTTGTGTTTGTGTTTGTGTTTGTGTTTGTGTTTGTGTTTGTGTTTTTATGTCCCGACCTGTGCCTCAATTAACTTAGGGGTTAGGGTATTTGTTTGGTGTTTATTTGTTTGGTGTTTGTTTTTCAGGTGTTTGGGTATTTGTTTTGTGTTTTAGGTGTTTGGGGTACTTTTCTGGTACTTTGTTTGTGTGAGGTGAAGTGGTTTATGGTAGAATACTCGTGATCTTGTGTATTTTTGTATTTGTTTCTCTTTTAATTAATTACTTTCAATGTAATTAACTACCCTTCTGGTAGACAGATCATCCTTTTAAATTAGATTTCCGTTGTGTATGTAAATATTAACTGGTATATAAATCTAGTGTAGTTTGTTTACTTGTTTTTATAACTTTATTTCTGAAATCCCCCTTTTGAACCTGGTAATTAAGTTTCCTCCTCATTCATTTTAAATTCATTTGCCTTTAAAGTGTAACGTCAAGAACGAGAGGAGATAGTTAAGTTTGTTGTTTAGGGAGTGGGGGCATGACAATATATATATATATATATATATATATATATATATATATATATATATATATATATATATATGTATATATATATATATATATATATATATATATATATATATATATATATATATATATATATATATATATATATATATATATATATATATATATATATATATATATATATATATATATATATATATATATATATATATATATATATATATATATATATATATAGAGAGAGAGAGAGAGAGAGAGAGAGAGAGAGAGAGAGCTCTTTATAAGATGCATAGACCTCTATGTAATGAAACTATCTTTTTTCCACAACATGACTTTCTTCCTCATTTTTTCGAAAGCTATTAGAGATATTGGAAATAGCATTGCAGCATCTGATAGACCTAATTAAACTCTACAACTGTCATTATGAATATTTGTTCTAAGACATAATATAAGATGTATATACCACTAAATATAAGATGTATATATCTCCAATTATAAGATGTATTTGCCTCTAAATATAAGATGTATATACCTCTAAATATAAGATGTATATACCTCTAAATATAAGATATATATACCTCTAAATATTAGATATATATACCTCAAAATATATGATGTATATACCTCTAAATATAAAATGTATATACTTCTAAATATAAGATGTATATACCTCTATATATAAGATATACATATACCTCTATATATATATATATATATATATATATATATATATATATATATATATATATATATATATATATATATATATATATATATATATATATAAGATGTATAGACTTCTATATATAAGATGTATAGACTTTCTGTATATAAGATGTATAGACGTCTATAGAGCTCCTGCAGTGACGTCACGACCTTGAACCAGGATGTCAACAACCACCATGTTTGTGGGCAAGTCACTGTCATAGTGAATAGTTATTTGGATTACAATCGTGTATATAGACACTGTCATAGTGAATAGTTATTTGGATTACAATCGTGTATATAGACACTGTCATAGTGAATAGTTATTTGAATTACGGTCGTGTATATAGACACTGTCATAGTGAATAGTTATTTGAATTACGGTCGTGTATATAGACACTGTCATAGTGAATAGTTATTTGGATTACGGTCGTGTATATAGACACTGTCATAGTGAATAGTTATTTGAATTACGGTCGTGTATATAGACACTGTCATATAAAATAGTTATTTGCATTACAGTCATGTATATAGACATTGTACAGACTCCATACTATACTGTTGGGATCGTGGGTATAGCCTTTGCATCGGCACTTTTGCACACTTTGCCGAGGCAGGTGCCAGGTCACCACCCCAGAAGGCAGGTCACAATCCCTGGCTAATATCCGGGGTTAAACTAGAGAATAGGTCCGTGTCACGTACAAACACGAAACTCACATATCATGTAGAAGACTCGGTAGTGGTGCGGTAAACGTTAAAAAAAAAAAGAGGTGCTCACTTCAAGTGTGGCCATAATAGCACTCGAAAGTGTAGCGAAATTTAACAGTTTCTAAGTCCAGCGAACTCTTCCCCTCTCAAAACTAAACATTGAAATGATTATCTTTTTTTTATGACTGGGATTTGTGGGTAATGGCATAAAAGGATTTCATGATATCTATAGAACTGAACCATCCAATCGCGCTGCCACGCGGCCGCTACCAATTAGATCTTTCCACGCTAGGTTCAGTTACGTTTTTCATTTGTTTTAGGGACAGGTCAGGTGTTCCTATACAGGCTCATGTCAGTTATTGATATGGCTATCAACGCAGTAAGACGTGACGAACATCTTCCCGTTTCTTGTGAAGGATGTTATTTGTCCTATGGTGATTTTTGTGAAACATATTTCAAGGACTGTGAAGGGTTACTCAAACTGTTAATGAGACATGCCCCGCGTTCGGTAGCGACTCCCGCATCGATCATGAGCCGAGCTCAGCCAATCACAACGCCGCGTTTCGTAGCGATGGCATCGATGTCATCGATATGCATCACTATGGTCTCAGAGCATGTGCCGAGGGGACTTGGACTGAGACGGGTAGAGAATGCTCTGAGAATTCAGGGCTGTACTTTTGCAATACCTGTTGCATTTTTATGTTTTCTTAATCCAAATTCCGTCGTAAATTCTTAGTTTGTGAGATATTCAATGTTTTCTGTGAGATCTCTTCGAAAAGTAAAGTTTAGTTTCGTTTTAACAAGGTTCTGATATTTGTCAATGTAGGTTAGGGTTTTGGTTAATTTATGTTATGTTATGTTAGGTTTAGGGAAAGATTCGTAAGACGACCCAGTCTTTTTTTGACAGCAATTTTTTCTGATAGATTTTGATGTGTTTTTAATTAATCTGATGTTTGTTATGCCAAGCAATTTTTTTTCCTCAAGGTAAAAATTGCCACAAAAAAGTCAGATTAATTCGAAACCATCAAAATCAATAGGAGAAAAATTTCTTTCAGTAAACCTAAGCAAACCTAATTAAAACTAATCTAACCTAAGCAAATCTAAGTAAGACTAACCTAACTAAATCTAACCTTTAACCAAACCAGGTAAAGATTCGTAAGATGACCCACTCGATATCTCGTTATCTTTATAATGTACTGCAAATTCAACCTCAGATACTTGTTCAGATAGGTTAGGTTAGGTTTGATTATGTTTGCTTAGGTTAGGTTGGTTAATTAGGTTTGCTTAGGGTTACTGAAAATATTTTTTTTCTTATTGATTTTGATGGTTTGAATTAATTTCACTTTTTTGTGGCAATTTTTACCTTTGGGAAAAAATGCATTGCATAACAAACAAACATCAGATTTATTCAAAACACATAAAAATCTATCAGGAAAAAAATTGCTTTGTCCAAAAAACAGACTGGTTCGTCTTCCAAAACTTTACCTAGGTTAATTTAGAAGCTATCAAATGTTCTCTATGAGCAAGAGTAGGGAGTTGGGACGAATTGCAGACATTTTATTTCGTATACAGACTCCATAATGGTGAAGATGTAAAATTATACCCCATAACCTAACATAACATAACCGCCTGAAACCTTTACAGACGTGTTGAGTACACTAGATGTATAATATGTACGACTTCATATTTATATCGATATCGTCGAAGCAGTAGTTATGCAGAAATAACAAACTATTTACTGACAATCATTGTATTTTGTCTTCTCCCAAGAAACCCGCATTCCCACAGGCCCCCAGAATTGTTGGGGGTTAATGAGGATGTCTTATTAGATATGCATTTGCGACGAAAATCAATGTCAAAATCGTTCGAAATGAATCATTTTTTATACGAAAAGTGTTATTTACATCCAAGTGCATTGGGAGAGCTAAAAATTTACCAGCCACACAATCACCTACGCTGTATCACTACTCTCACAAGAGTTTACGGCTTCTTTTATCTCCTCACATCTTCTTGCTGCCTAAATACTGTGTTTACTAAGGCTATAATTGCTCCAGACTCTATTATATGTTAATTAGCAAGTTTTTTCTACGGCGATACAGGTGCCCATGAAGAAGGTGCGCCGCCATGTTGGCTCAATCAGCTGATTATCAGCACGAAAAAAAAAAAAAAAAACATAGCGACGTCGCTATGAGTCCAATATCGTTCGGTGGGCAAATTCTTCACCCCCCCACCTCGCTGAACGCGGCCATGGTTTAGTGCCTGAAAAGAAACTGTGAAAAGTGCGGAAAGGAGTGCCGTGTAGATATACGCTAAGCTCTACCCACCTCCATCGCCTTAACAATAACCACACCACACCGGTAAGTCATAACGATATAATTTTGGAGGTCCTTTGTTAGGTTAGGTTAATGTCCTAGCGGGGATTCCAGGGGTGGGCGCAGCCCCTTCTGCTAGGTTAGGTTAGGCTATGTTAATGTCCTAGCGGGGGGGTCCAGAGGGCGCAACTCCCCCGGCTAGATTAGGTTAGGTTAGATTAAGTTAAGTTATGGTTATGGTTAGGTTTAGAGGCCTCTTCTATTTGCGTGAATCTGTTTCAGATCACTGAATCTGGGCGGGGCTTAGCCGCGAAATGACATTTTCAAACATAAAATGTATTTTTTCACTTACCTGCTTCTTATATTAGCATTTACAATGCTCTCTATCTACCCATCCGTCTATTACCACATTTAAATTACGTGTCGTATTCCACCCTTGGCGACCTCTGGCAACTCAAGACAACCCTGTCTCCCTCAGCTGACGTCATTCTTTCTTGAAGCAATGGTAAGTAGCGGGGAGGATGGGCGGGTTATATATATAAGAAGCAGGTCAGTGAAAAAATACATTTTATGTTTGAAAATGTCATTTGTTTCACATACAACCTGCTTCTTATATTAGCAGATTCCCACATTAAAGGAGGTGGGTCACGCCACGGGTATGGAATATGACAAAGGGTGAATGGTCCACATTAAAAAACTCAGCTTAGTCTCACCTAAATTTAGGATCCAGAGACATGTGAGGTCAAGGAGATTGTGTCCAAGCTTCCGGTGAGGACTCTTGATCTCCGTCAGGGTGTCCTTGTTGAATCTTCAGTGCAGGTATCAGAGGAAGTGTGCACCCTGTCTAAACAACAGGCCACTAAAACCCTGTGGCCACCACTGGTCCTGAACCATGCCCAGGTAGGAACCAGTGAAAAGTGATCAGTGCATAAGGAATTAACCCGGGTAATTTCCCTCGGGAGTTTTCCTTGTAATCCCATCCGGCGTCCAGGCACATGTCCTGAAAGGAGGGCAAACTTATGACTCCTCCAATGACGCCAACTAAAGCAATCCCAAAGATAAGGCACTTGCTGCCTTGAAGGATTATGGTGATGGGGGGTTAGCCCACCAAGTCCCCAGCGGCGACCACTGGACCTAGGGCAAAGACATCTCCTTCTTGCCTCTGAAAGTCCCGGAGGTAGTAGTCCACAAAGACTGACTGAGTCCTCCAGCAGGCTGCTTCTAGAATGGAGGCAATTGAGCTGTTCTTCCATAGGAGCATAGATGTGGCAATACCCCTGATGTCGTGGGCCCGGACCTTGAACAAGGGACAGAGATCTTCAGGAAAGGACTGGTGCGCTGTCTTAACTGTGTTCCGTAGAAAAAAGGAGATTGCCGCCTTAGACATGGGCCTTTTGGGGTCCCGTACAGAGACAAAAAGATTCCTAGGCCGAGGAGAGGAAGACGTGAGCCGCAGGTAATAATTCAATGCCCTCAGTGGACAAAGTAGACGTTCCTCATCCTCATGTCCCACCATAGAAGAGAGACTGCGAAGACGAAACTCCCGAGTGATGGGGTTAAGGCCGGTTTCCGTCTTGGCCACAAACTCAGGAAGGTAGGACAGAATGAGATCCTCTCCCTGTCTGGCTGTGACCATAGACAGGGCACGGAGCTCACCTACCCTCTTGGCTGTAGCCAGGGCCACCAGGAAAAGTGTCTTCCTAGACAAATCCCGGAAGGTGGACCGTTCCAAAGGCTCAAAAGGCGGACGTGTCAAGGCTCTAAGGACCACGTCCACATTCCACGATGGAGGTCTGCAAGGTGGCCGGCGTACTTGCCTTGAACAAGTTCTAATCACCTCCCGGAGAACTGGATCCGAGGAGAGGTCAAATCCTTTAAGGGCAAACACGCTATTGAGCATAGCCTTGTACCCTTTAATGGCTGAGACAGACAGCTTGCTCTCCTGCCTCAGAAAAACAAAAAAGTCAGCAAACTTTTGGCTGGAGGGGTTAGAAACAGTGTGGCCCTCCCTTTTGCACCACTCCCGGAATTTCTTCCACTTATGCTGGTAATTCATAAGAGTGGAAGGCCGTTTAGATCTTGCCAGGAATTCCGTAACACGAGAGGAATAGCCTTGGTGACGGAGGATTCGCTGGACAGTTTCCACGCGGTTAACTGTAGCATGGGCAGAGCCTGATGGAACCTGTGGACGTGTGGCTGACGGAGGAGGTCTCTGCGATGTGGAAGGCGTCTGGGAGAGTCTACCGAGGCCTGGACGAGATCCGGAAACCATTCCCTCCGAGGCCAGAACGGGGCAATCAGGATGAGGGTGGCGCGGTGTGCCGTCCTCAACTTGTTGAGAACCTTCCTGATCAAAGGAAAGGGAGGAAAGGCGTACAAATCCTGGCAATCCCAGTTGTAAAGGAATGCGTCCGTGGCGATCGCCATGGGGTCTCGAAACGGTGAGACAAAGTTCGGCAGCCGGAAGTTGAGCCTCGTGGCAAAGAGGTCCACTGTGGGATAACTCCAGGTCCTCCACAGTCGACTGCAGATGTCCTGGTGGAGAGTCCACTCTGTAGAGATGACTTGGTCTCGTCTGCTGAGGCAATCCGCCAGGACATTGGAGGACCCCTTCACGAACTGAGGGATGATCTGAACGGCATGATCTTCCGCCCACTGAAGAACTGACTGAGCCTCCGCATTGAGAATCCCTGAACGAGTCCCGCCTTCCTTGGCCAAGTAAGACAGGGCCGTGGCATTGTCTGAGAAGACTGCAACCGTTTTCCCGCGAAAATCCTCCATGAAGTGGGATAGGCTGAGACGAATGGCTCTGAGTTCCAAGAGATTGATGTGAAGGGAACGTTCCTGTGGGGTCCATAGACCACTCACTGAGGCATGAAGAACAGACCCCCTCCAACCTAGGGTCGAGGCGTCCGAGTACAGGCACACATCTGGGGAAGCCAATTGTAGCGACTGTCCCACCCGTAGGCCGGGATCCGACAACCACCACTGAAGATCCTCCAGAAGCATGCAGTCCCAAGGAACTGGAAAGTCGTCTGGATGGAACTGACGGTTCCAAGATCGGGAAAAATGTAATTGTAGGCCTCTCATTCGTCGTCTGGCCCCCGGAATTAGATGGATGAGGGAGGACATGTGACCCAACAGGATCAACCAAGCCCTTGCTGGTGGAGATTGAACACTGAGGAAGGACTCGATCTGGCGGTGAAGATTCTCCAGGCGTTCTTGTGTTGGGAAAACCTTCAAAATCGTTGATTGAATCTCCATCCCCAGATGGATCATCGACTGGGACGGGGTAAGACGGGACTTTCCCCAGTTTACTTGAATACCCAGAGAGGCGCACAGGTTGAGAAGGAACTCGGTTGCATCGAGGGCCTCCCGTTCGGAGTGGGCCAACAGTAGCCAGTCGTCTAAATACCGGAGGAGACGAATCCCCCGCCGATGGGAAGCCGCTGAAACTGGACCCATCATCCGAGTGAAAACTTGTGGGGCAGTGGATAGGCCGAAGGAAAGGACCTTGAACTGGTAGTGTAGGCCTTTCCAAATGAAGCGAAGGAACTTTCGGCTGTCTGGATGGACCGGGATTTGGAGGTAGGCGTCCTTGAGATCGATGGCTGTCATCCAGTCGTGACTGCGAATCGCAGACATGACCGTCCTTACAGTTTCCATCCGGAATCGAGTGGTGATGACGTAGCGATTGAGAGAGGACAGGTCGAGAATCGGGCGGAAGCCTCCGGTGGCCTTTGTCACAACAAAAAGGTGGCTGTAAAATCCCGGAGATGCTGGGGCCTCCTCTAATGCCCCTTTTTCTAAGAGAAGCCGAACCTCGTGATCTAATGCCTCGGCCTTCTCTGATCCCAGGGAGTAAGACCGAAATCCAACTGGATGGGAGGTGACTGGTGGTGGTGTCATGAAAGGAATCCTGTAACCTTCGCGGAGGACGGCGAGTACCCAAGCCTCCGCTCCAATCGTGATCCAGTCTTCTAGATTGTTGGCAAGGCAACCTCCAATGGGGATCCGGGACGGGCGAGGGTCTACTTCCGAAAAAATTTGCCCGACGTTCTTGGGCGGGAAGAAGGGAGTCTGGGAGCAGGTTTCTGCCGTTGGGGCACTCTTGGCTGGGAAAAGGAGACCGTGCGACCAGACGAGGTCGAGGGCCGATGAGAGGCAGCGACAGGATTAGTGCGAGAAGCACGATCCACCAATGGAGTGCCTGAAGTAGGACGAGGCTTCACCAGCGCCCGAGCCGCTGCTTGCTGGAAGGAGATGGAGGCTGCTTTGTCTGCAACCCGAAGGGCTTCCTGAAATCGAGCCTCTTCAAAAAGGAATGCAGAGTCAATTGCAGATTTCCTTAAGTCCACCTTGGTCGCAGACTTAAATACCGGTAGGAGGCGGGACAGGATCGCCTCCCGTCTCATGGCCTTTACATTGGTCAAGGCAAATGCTGAATCTTTGGCAGTATCCACCATGGCAAACTGAATACTCCGAAAGAGTTGATCAGCTAGAAGCTTGTCCTCTTGTCCAGGCTGTAGGGAAGAAAGGAGCCGGTAGAATGCTCCCACACCCCAAAACAGAAAATTCTGTGCCTCACGTTGACGGGCGAGAACGCCTTCGAGGCGGGTCATATCAGCATGTTGAACCAACACTTGGGGTTCTTTCCCCTTAGTGGTGAGAGCAAGAGCCAAGTCGGTGTTCAGCTTGGCTGCCTTCCCCGCTGACTCATGACCACTAACGGAGTAGATCCTCCTGTATCTGTTGGACGGGTAGCGGGCAAGAGATGGTCTGGATCCTTCAGTAGCCAGAAGAGCCTTGGTGGCAGAATCCAAAGAGAAATCCATAGGCTGGGCCCTGGTAAGACGGATATGTTTCTCCACTTCAGGCCTAACCTCCCCAGGCGGGGCAGGTCGGTGAGCCGCTTCTGCATACCCCAGTGCCTCCGGAAAGCAGTGGGTAATGTAGGCCATCATGGATTGGAAAAGTGGGGGAGGAACTGCATCATGGTCCCTGGACCGCGTGCCAGAATCGTCCTCCGAAATCTCATCCCACGGATCCTCGAGGTCACCCTGTGCTGGACCCAGGGATCCAGGTGGGAATGGTGGTCAGGATCCCTCATGGACCCGATCCAAGATCCAGGTGGCGCAACTTGATGGCGTGTAGTAGCCAAATGGATTTGATCCTGGTGGTAGAAGGCATGTGAGGAGGGGGCTGACAGACCTCGAGCTCCTGTGTGCCTTGTGGACCGAGGGGGGGATTTAGGCCTTGCCTGTGTAACACCCCCCTCTGGCTGTGTGGGCTTGACCGAGTCCTCAGTCAAAATGCCCTGGTAATACACAGCCTGACCCTCATCCCGGGTCAGTGGGCGGGAGTGGTGTACAGAAGACACACACCTGTCCCAGCCCTGGTCACATCCTGAGGGAGATTCTGGACGTGGTGGAGCCAGATCTCCCTCCACCACAGGACGTGACCGCTTGATCCTCCACTGAACATCCTTGGGTGGTCTAGATCGCTTACCCATGGAATGAGGATCAAATGGTGCCTGATCTAAACCTACACCACCCCTATGCCTCTCCTTCCCCCGGTTACCCCCCACCGGCACACCAGCTTGGAGTGACTGCACACTCTTCCTTGCGCTGGGGCCGGGAGGGGGGTTGGTAACGGACTTCACCGTACCGTGAATCGAGGGTAAGGAGGGAGCTGAAAGAGACAGGATTAGGAGCTAATCTACTCTCTACCTCCTTAGACACCATCTCTGGTAACATGGTAGGGAGTGAAACACTGTGGCTCCCTTCAGAAAAACCCAGGAAGGCTGCAAATCCTTTAAAGAAAACAGACATATCAGGTGGAGAATCCTTAGAAGGCACAGGAATCTGAGACACTGAATCCTCTGGGCCCACCGAACCCACCACCGAACCACCGGTTGATCCCGAGGCGTGTGAGGTGGGGGAGGAGAGGTGATGGTTCCCAACCCTAACCTCCCCATGTGACTGACTTGAAGTGTGAGGGGCCTTCTTCCTAGCCTTATACTCACGCCTCTTCTGCAATGTCCGCTGGTATTTAAGGGCACTGAGAACCAGCTTGGAGCTCCAATCAGCACACTCCTGACACCTGTTGTTTACATCACAACAACCACCACGACAGGGAATACATACGGTATGTGGATCATTCTTTACACCTCCAAGTACTCTCCCGCAACCAGAAGAAGCACAGACTCTCCTGGAGAAGTGTGTTGCACCACTCCCTGAAGACATGGAGTGAAGTGGAGAGGAAGAGCCATGAGAGGAGCCGGGACTGACAACATGGCGGGCGTGTGGTTGAGCTTCCCTCCTTGCGTCAGCTGGTTGAAGGCCCGGCGGAGGGGAGGCCCGTTCGTCACCATTAACCATAGCAGAAGGTGACAGGAAACCCTCCTGGAGGTCAGGGAACTCAACCATATGGCCAAAAACGAAAGATAGATGGGCAGTGACAAAGAAAGCACTGTAGAAACCTAAATCCGCTTACTAGCGCGTCTCAAGAAAGAATGACGTCAGCTGAGGGAGACAGGGTTGTCTTGAGTTGCCAGAGGTCGCCAAGGGTGGAATACGACACGTAATTTAAATGTGGTAATAGACGGATGGGTAGATAGAGAGCATTGTAAATGCTAATATAAGAAGCAGGTTGTATGTGAAACAAATCGTGTTCTATTTACCATCTTAACCCGTGATCTGTAACAGATTCCTGAATCTGTCGAATCTAATTTGGGAGGTGGGTTATAGCAGACGACACTCGTTCGCGGGTTTTTTGCACCAGCCTGAGCCAGCCTCTTCTCAGAAGTTGACATTGATATATACCTCCAATAAAACAGTATATATATATATATACGAGGAAGATAGTAAGCGGTAGAGAAATGTTGTAGAAATGTTACTATAGGCACATAATTGTATAATAGTGGTGATGAATACCAGAAACAAAGGAGATATATAATAGCAGCCTCTTCTCGGAATTTATTATTAATATATATTTCCAATAAAAACAGTGTATATATACGAGAAAGATAATAAGAGAAACGTTTCAGAAATACTACTGTAGGCTTAAAATTGTATAATAATGGTGATGAATACTAGAAACAAAGGAGATATAACAGCAGCCTCTAACCGGATTATTTATTTTCTTTGAATTTTGATATATACTCCCAAGAAAACAACTTTCTTGTATGTGAAAGAGATTAAATGGTACAAACATTCTGCATAAATGTTAGTATAGGTACAAAAATATGTATAACCGTAGCATATGAATAGTTAAATAAGATATCCCCAAAGTTTATTTTGGTTAAGGGGAAGCTCTACTCGGGGGTTTTACATTGATATACACAAACGATTCTGACACTCATTACCGTCCCAAATAAATAGTTAATAAGATATCCCCATTCCCCATCTTCTCCCAATAAACATGAGGACATGTGGGAATATAAGGTTTTTTGGCTGGGTGTAAAAGTGAAGTTTTACCCAAATCTAACCTAACCAGGGAAAGCCTATCGGCGCTACAGATTAGACATATATAAAAATAAGGGGTATTTCTTTACAACTACTGCTCCACCTCTATTATATATATGAAATCTTACATACTATACATAGTGTACTCAACACATCTGTGAAGGTTTCAGGCGGTGCTCACCATTACTTACCTCGTAAAACATCTTTGAAGTTATGTTATGTTGGTTAAGTTATGGTTAGGTTAAGGTTGTTAGGTTAGTTTGCGGTCATGTTATGGTTATGTTAAGTTAGGTTAGGTGCGGTTCAGTTAGGTTCGGTTACATAAGATTTTTACATTTTAATACCCAAACCCCCAAAAAAACTAATTTGCGAACCCTAACTTCCGGGTGATAAAATTTAAAAATCTTATATAATCGAACCTAACTGAACCTAACCATAACATAACCTAACAACTTTAACATAACCATAACTTGACATAACCTAACCAACCTAACCTAACCTATCATAATTTCAAAGAAGTTTTGCGAGGTAAATAATGGTGAGCACCGCCAGAAACCTTCACAGATATGTTGAGTACACTATGTATAGTATATCTATAATAAATAGGTGGAGCAGTATTTGTAAAGAAATAATAGGTGTAACATTGTTACGGTTAACCTCGAGGTTCATCAGACTTGAATCTACTTTTCAAGAATCTAATGGTGTTTTCAATAACACATTTAGTTATATAAAGTTTTTTATTGTACAATAAGCAGGTTGGTGATAATTAGGGATGCCGCTGTCACCCTAAATGCATCAGGAAATGAAAGTTGTAACTCTCAACACTTCCTCTGAGAAGTGACTAGTGTGACGGCTGGGCAGCGACTGGCCTCTCATTATTATTGTTTTCATCCAGCGAATCCAAAACAGATTCTGCTGTTCTATTTGCACCCAATTAATCCAAAACAGATTCGGATTCAGAGCAGAATCCGGAGTAGATTATTGGGAACAAATAGAAGAGGCCTTAGGTTAGATAAGGTTTGGTTAGGGAATTTCGAAATTTTCTTTGCTTTTTGAAGGCCCATATTTCGCTTACTTTTCATCCCCTCCCAAGACCCCCGATTCCCCAGGATTCCCCAAGCTTGTTTGAAGGGATAAGCAGGGTTGGTGGGGAATCGGGGTGGCGGATTTATTATCCAGAATTACCATATCCGGTACCCATTCACTGCTGGGTGGAGAGGCGCATGGGTGTAAGGACACCGCCCAACGTTTTCCACTCCCCCGGGGAATAGTTATTTGCATTACAGTCGTGTATATAGAAACTGTCATAGTGATTAGTTACTTGCATTACAGACGTGTATATAGACACTGTCATAGTGAATAGTTATTTGCATTATGGTCGTGTATATAGACACTAACGATTTGCGACGGGAACAACTTTCAAATTAATTTAAATCATATCAAAATCTACCATAAAAAAGTGGGTTAATATTGAAATAAAAATAGCATTAGGTTACCCACTTTATTAATATTTAGCTCCGAATGTGCAAGGATCCTATATGTATATGATCCTTGGGGAGGGAAGTGAATGAAGTGTGTGTGTGTGTGTGTGTGTGTGTGATCAATGATTGTGTATTTATGTGAACGAGTGTATGGTGCAGTTCTATATAATAATATGAGGAAGCCTGTTCTAGTGTGGTATTGTGCATGGAAAGTGTGAGTGTTTGTAGGAGTAAGTTGTAGTAGAATAGGTTGGGTAGGTTTGCTTGTAAAAATGCCTCTCCATAACCTCCCCATACCGGGTGTGACATTTGTATGCACAGCAGCTTTTTACCATGGTTGAAAATGGTCAATTAAAAATTGCTTTGTCCAAAAAACCAGACTGGGTCGTCTTCCTAATCTTTACCCTAACTTAATCTAACCATAACATAACCGTAACCTAACTTAACAACATTTACCTAACCAACATAACATGACATAACTTCAGAGGCGTTTTGCGAGGTAATTGTAATTATAATGTGGGGGGGGGGGGGAAATGCGCCAGGTAACAAAGGCCATATGGCACTATTGGGATAGTAGGGTTAGGTAGTAGGAATGGGTAACAGGACTGGGTGGGAGGAGGATCGGGTAGGGGTTAGATTAGATGAAGGACGTTAGCGGCACGAAGAAAGGATATAAGGGCAGGGAGGGAAAAGGAAGGGGACTCAGCGAGGATGTCAGCAAGACGGGGGGCACGGGACAGGGAGGAAAGATGGGGGAAGGCTGCAAGACGGGGAGCTGCGAAGGCGGGACATGAAAGAAGGAGATGAGGAAGAGAGAAAAGGACGCCACAAGACGGGCAGACGGGGGGAGGGGAACGGGACATCAGGTAAGAATGGGTGAATCTGGTGTGGCCAATTCGTAAACGGGCCAGGGCAGTCTCCCAGCGTCTAGTAGGATGAGATGGGTAGGACCAAGGAGAAACAGAGGGCTTGACAGCGCGAAGTTTATTAGAAGTAAGGGTGAACCAGAAAGATTGCCAGCGGGTATAAAGGAAAGTCCGAAAAACTGGGAACTAATCAGAAACAGGAAGGGAGGAAGTGCAAAATGTAGGAAGGGTGAGGGCGTCATGTGCCAAAGAGTCAACAGCATCGTTACCAGGGATTCCAACATGACTGGGTACCCAGCAAAAACGAACTGTTTTGTGACGGACAGAAAGGCGGAATAACCAGTCCTGGATGTCACGGACAAGAAGATGTGAAGAGGAAAAGGAAGATAAAAGAGAGAGGGACCACCAAGAGTCAGTAAAAATAGTATAAGAAGAAGCGGTGAAGCGGAAGATGCGGCGGAGAGCAAAAAGAATCGCAAAAAGCTCAGTAGTAAGAACGCTAGCCTCGAGAGGGAGGCGGTATTGGAAATATGTGTCAGGAAACAGGACAGCACAGCCCGAGCCAGTAGAAGACTTGGAGCCATCAGTATAAACATGTACGTTATCAGAATGAGTAGGAAGATGGGCCGAGAAATGGGAGCGTAAGACACAGGAAGGAGTATTAGACTTCGGGGAGGCAGAGAAGACAGAGGAGCAAAAGGAGAGGTGAGGGGAGAGCCAGGGAGGAGTAGAGGAAACAGAGAATGGGAGCGGATTAAGGGAGGGGGAAGAAGGATGGGACAGAAGGGCACGCATACGGAGGGGGAAGAAGGATGGGACAGAAGGGCACGCATACGGAGGGGGAAGGGAACAGGTAAGTGAGGCCGGGTGGCAAAGGTTGCGGACAGAGAAGGAGGGATACGCAGAGCAGAGGAGGGAAATTGAAGGGAACGGGCATAACAGCGGAGGGAAAGGAGGGCCCGGCGACGGGGAAGAGAAGGAAGGCCGGCTTCAGTGTATAAGCTCTCCACAGTGGAAGATCGGAAAGCACCAAGAGCGAGGCGGAGACCAAGGTGATGAACAGGGTCAAGGAGGCTGAGGACGGAGGGGGAGGCAGAAGAATAAACATGGCAGCCATAATCAAGAACAGAAAGAACCAGCACAGTATGCAGCGAAAGCAGAGTCTTGCGATCAGCACCCCAAGACACATGGGAGAGGGTTTGTAGGAGACGGAGGCGGCGAAGGGAGGTATCCTTGAGAGAGAGGACATGTTGGCGCCAAGTGAGGCGAGAGTCGAAGATAAGACCAAGGAACTTGCCCGACGTGCGATACTCAAGAGGGGTACCATAAAGAAGAAGTGGGGGAGGACAAGCAGTACGGGACCGAGAAAAGTAAATAGAGAAAGACTTTATAGGGGAGAAGCGGAAGCCATGGTCGGTGGCCCAAGAGGAGGTGGCGGTAACAGCAGATTGAAGAAGGCGATGGAGAAGGGAGGAGGAGCTGCCGAGGCATAAATGGCGGAATCGTCTACATACAGAGAGGACCTGACACCAGGCGGGAGGGTAGAAACGATGCCATCAATGGCCAGGAGGAAGACGGTAGTACTCAGGACCGAGCCCTGGGGCACACCCTCATACTGACAGGAGGGGGAGCAAGAAGAAGCGACCCTAACGCGGAAGGAACGGTTCCGCAGGAAGTTATGGAGGAAAACCCCCATGTTGCCAGAGACACCGACACAGGACAGCTGGTGAAGGATGTAATGGCGCCAAATAGTGTCGTAAGCTTTCTCAAGATCAAAGAAAACAACTAAGACAGAGTCTCGTCGGGCAAAAGCAGAAGTAATACATGTTTGTAAGCGGGCGAGAGGCTCTGCTGTACCGCGGGCACGGCGGAAGCCAAACTGAGTGGGGGAGAGAAGGCTCTTTGTTTCGAGGTACCACATCAATCGGAGATTGATCATGCGCTCAAGGAGCTTGCAGACACAGCTAGTCAAAGCAATGGGCCTATAATCCAGGGGGAGAGCACCAGATTTGTTAGGCTTAAGAAAAAGGAGTATAAGTGCATCGCGCCATTGGGGTGGGAAGTCCCCAGTTAGCCAAACGCGGTTATAAAGGGTAAGTAAGAAGGTCAGGGAAACGGTAGGGAGATGGCGGAGCATCTGATAGTGAACACCATCAGGGCCCGCAGAGGTGTTACGACAATACTTCAAGGCAAAGGTGAGTTCAGAGGGGGAGAAGAGGGTGTTATATGAAGCATTAGAAGAAAGTGTGAAAGTAATAGGGGTGTGCTCACGTGCCGCCTTAAGGGCAGCAAACTCAGGAGAAAGATGGGAACCACTGCTGACGCTGCTAAAAAACGAGCCCAGTTCAGTAGCAGCCTGGAGGGGTTCAGCAATATCACCCTGGGGGAGGCGTAGTACAGGAGCAAAGGAGGGTGGGTGTTTAACTGACAATTTATGAATACGGCGCCAGACTGAAACAATGGGGGTAGAGGAAGTCAAGGTAGACACATAAGCACGCCAGCTGTTAGACTGAGCCAATCTAGTGGTCCGGCGGAACCTAGCCGATCGGCACGTTTGAAGTTGACAAAGGCCGGGAGTGTCCCGTTTACATCGGTAACTACTCCAAGCTGCCCGTTTCAAGCGAAAGGCAGTAGTGCAGGCAGGGTTCCACCAGGGAACACACTTGGAGGTAAAGGGGCGGGAAGTCCGAGGGATGGAGACAAAAGCAGCAGTGAGGACGGACGTGGTAAAGTAGATCAACATATCAGAAGAGGAGGAAAAATCAGGAGAGGAGAGACGGAGGGCAGACAGTGAGGCAAAAGCACGCCAGTCTGCCCTACCTTTTGCGAGGTAAATAATGGTGAGCACCGCCTGGAACCTTCACAGATGTGTTGAGTACACAATGTATAGTCATAGGTAAAGAGGAAAAAGAAAGAGGTGGAGCAGTAGTTGTATAGAAATACCACATTATCATAGTGGCCAGATGCTTTCATTACTACATACCTCCAACAAAGTGATCACTGCACACTCGCTAATGACTTCCTTTGGCATCCCACCGCTTATGAGGCTTCTTTTTGCTCTGGGCTCTCTTTAATGCAGAAATCCATTTGTCACTGGTTTCTTTGTCGGCTGGAATCTTGTAAAAACACCTCCCCATAACCTCTCCATGCCTGGTATGACATTTGTATGCACAACAGCTATTGAATGGTCAATTTTATGCAAGTCTTACGATGCTTTCATGTAATTGTACCCCAATACTTTGGTCGGGTTGCCCACAAACATAGCGATTGTTGACACTCTAGATCTGAATGTGACGTCAAGTGCAGAAGCTCTAGGCCGGCCACACACGTGCAGTTTTAAGTGACAGTTATGACTGTTCAGTTATAACTGACACAGTTTAAACTGACGTCAGTTAAAAATGAAATGCACACACACACACAGTTCAATCCCTCAGTTTTTACTATGGATTCCGAGGAGTACGATCTTGCCGCTCTCGGTGTATTCTTTGTAATGCTACAAACAAATAGAAAAAAGAAAACTAAAAAGCGTAAACAGTGGTGCAAAAAGTGGTTACTAAGGCGAAATCAATGTTCTGATATTAAATTATTAAAGGAATTAAGTGAAGAACCAATTGATTTTCTCAATTATTTGCGCATGACTGAAACAGTGTACCAAAAGTTGCACCAGGCTCAAGTTCCTCCAACTTCTTTACTAATTTGCTATAGGCAACATCTTTCTTTGTGCGGTCATGATATTCTTCACTTTTAACTTGCCACAGGCAAGGTTCAGATCGATAGAGTTCAATGAATTCAACAATCACTTGGTTTTGTTTACGTGCCATCTCAACAAACTGCACTCACCGCTACCACCTGTAGAAATGAGAAGTTGAGAACTGTACAGTTACGAATCCCCACACACGCTCAGTTCAGTTACTCCTTTCAGTTAAAAATATGGAACATTGTATTTGTCTCAGTTTAACTGTACAGTTTTGTTGAACTGACGAAATGAGCAACTGAGATACCCACACACGTGCAGTTTTAACTGACAGTTATAACTGAACAGTTATAACTGTCCGTTAAAACTGCACGTGTGTGGCCGGCTTTATGGGCCCTCCCATGTGCTCAAAGTATATATACTATATATATATATATATATATATATATATATATATATATATATATATATATATATATATATATATATATATATATATTTATATATATATATATATTTATATATATATATATATATATATATATATATATATATATATATATATATATATATATATATACTTTGCATGTGCTGACTTTAGGAAAACGAAATAAAGATACACCACTGTCCTTCTTGGAACAACTATTGCGATTAATCAATGTACAATAAGGCATTTTTAATTAAGCAATTAGTTTAGCTATATACCATTACACAGTAACAAAAGCGTTCTGCTCCGAAATGTCGGTATGACTGTCCCGCGCAAAACAGTAACGTCACGAGAAAAATCCTCTCAGGTTTTTTGTTTTTTTTACTACTTTCTCGCCATCACGTCAGTTTTCTACTTTTTTTTCTTTTTTCCTTTTTTTTTCTTCTCGTAAAAGTAACTCATCTCTGCGTCCAATCCAAGGATTATATATATGTATATAATCTGGGCCTCCGATTCATCCTTGTCAACTCAAGCCCAAGTCCAATTTGTGTGTTGACAGTCAGTCAGTCACAAGGATCTTATACAGATGATCCTTGGTCAGTCACGTTACCAGATGATTGAGCTGACTAGCCCTGAGTTCAGCCAATGTCACAACACAACAACAACACCTTTGTCCACCTTCCCCACAATCTCAGAACCTTTGGACTATGACGAGTTCTTCAGAGAGTACTTAGAGAAGAACCAACCCTGTGTGTTATCAGAGAGGCTGACGGAGGATTGGCGGGCACGACGTGAATGGGTTACACAGGCCGGTGCACCAGATGTAGACTATCTCCTGCACCATTTCGGTAAGTTGCCATGCTTACAGATGACTTTTGGAAGAGGCCTTAACTATGCCTGTGACTCCAGCCCCATGTTACGATCATTATCTTCTGTATTATTTTAGATCTTCACCAGAATGCTCTAGAGAATTCAGGGTTATATTAATACATTACCTGATGAATTCTGAAAAGGTTCTCTTAATTATATTTCCGTCACAAATTCCTAGTTGTGAGATATTTAATGTTTTCTGTGAGAGCTTATCTTCGAAAATAAGTTAAGTTTAGTTTGGTTTCAACAAGAATGTTATTTGTCAGTGTAGGTTAAGGTTTGGTTAGGTTAGATTATGTTGATTTAGAAGCTATCAAATGTTTTCTATTACTAAAAGTCGGTGGTTGGACGAGGTGCAGACGCCATTTTTTTCGTAGCCGGGACACCCTACCAAGGACATTTTTACCCTTTCCAATGCTGTAGAAACAGTCCTGGAGTCTGACATTTATGATGATAGTGCCTCCAACAACTTAGGGAACGAATGTATGGCAGCCCCTAAGAAGCTGGAGGAGATGGAGGAGCTTATCTTCCCTTTGTGTGGGCACTGTGGTGCACATGTGTCTGCCCACTCTGCCTCTCCACCACCACACCTTCCACCCTTCTATGAGGATGAGAACATTGGCGATGATGAGAAACATGTAGACGACTCACTGGCTTTCCTGCAACATCCCAGGAGGTATAAGTGAGGTTTGGAGAATGAGGGGAGTGGTGGCCAAAAAAGGGTGACTGGTCGTACGACAGGTTGTTACCTTTCATTGAGGCTGTTTAGGCTGCATTACAATTGCTCTTTACTCAAGTCCAGTGCTCCCTCCAATTTTGTGGTAAATCGGTCGACATTGCAGGCCGCAAAATTCTAATTCGCAAAATTGGAATCATTAACTTTATGGTGATTTTAGTTAATTTTTGCCCTTGTTTGTACACAAAAGGTTGACTATCAATAATCCGGCAATCAATATTCTGGTTCCATCGGTTTTCCGGCATGAATTTCAGAGCAATTTCAAATTTCCCGAGTTGGCGCATCACTGTTTTCGGGAGGCATTGTTTATGTTTATGTTTTCATGCCGGAAAACTGACGGAACTTGAATATTGATTGCCGGATTATTGATAGGCAACCTGTACATGTAATTGTACATCCTACAATAAAGAAAAATACAGAAAACATAAACATTATCATTATCCATAAGAAAATTAATTTAAATGACCATTTTACTGTACTGCAAAATTGGAGCTTGCAAAATTGGAGGGAGCACTGTATCATACAAGTATTTTTTTCTACTCCAAAGACATTCCTCTTGCATTTAATGCTCTCTTCACGTTGCTCATCTATCTCATTCGTGATGTCCCTCTTAGCCTCGCACCTCTCACATCAGACCCAATTATCTTCTTCACCAATGATTCCTCAACCATTCTCTCTACATGTCCAACTTTTAAGAACAATCCTTGCTCTGCTCAATCAGCCAACTCTCTCACAACACAAGTTCTGCTTCGCGCTTCAACTTTCACTCGATCCATATGTCTTACTCATATTATACCACATTTACTGCCCCTGATAAAGATAAAAATTAGAAATTTGAATTATGGTTTCTACTGAATGGTTATTGCTTTCACACAATTGTTAAGATGAAAATTTTTATGCTAAATCATTGTAAGCTGGGAACCGATTTTAGTTTAAAATATTGGAAAAGTTTGGATGTAGGGAAACTTTCAGGAGGAAAGAATGGTGGATGTAGATAGACAGAGATAGAAACGTTTGACCAGGTAGGGAGTAAGCAAAGGAAGAGGGATTCCATCAGGATCATAAACCTGTGGGTTGAGACCAGAAAGGTCATACAAAACACTGGGAACAATTTTTTTTATCAGGCATGACACAACCAGAAGATGGTGGAGAGGGAGGAACAAGTCCAGAATCAACCAATGTTAAATATTTTTAGCAAAGGTCTGGACACAGTTCAGCTTCATAAATTGAAGAGATAATATTGGTGCCATCTGGAAAGATGGAGATGAAATATTGTGGGAGACATTTTTGGCTAGAATGTCAGAAATCATGCAAAGAGTTCGATTTGGTAAGGTTTTGCTTGAAGCTACCTTTTTCCACTCAAAATTTTGCCAAGAAATAGCTCTCTGTTTGGTATCATAGTATTGGTAGTTATGATAAACATTGAATGTGTGAAAATTATATTTTGTTGAAATTGACTGAAAAGTGGGATGCATGGAGGGCAAAGATGTTTTATAATGAAAAACAAAGTTGTTTCTAATTAAATGTCTTTCATCACATTTCCAGGTGAGGCCAAGGTGCCGGTGGCTGACTGTGACCAGAAACACTATGATTCCCAAGAGAAAAAGACTTACACCCTGCAGGAATATATACGATATTGGAATAGTGCCAGAGAATCTTCAGAGGGAAAAAAATTGTGCCTTTATTTGAAGGTAAAGATGTTTTATTGACAAGGTACTGATACTGCTTATTTGATAGTACTATGGATTTTTCTTTGACAAGGTACTATATACCAGACTGACATACTCTTAAAGGGTGATAGCCGAGAAAAGACCTACATACATAAACATATGCTCTTCTCACTTAGGCCCTAGGCTAATAATTCTACTTATTTGATAGTATTTTGTATTTATCATTAAACTTTTACCAAAAAGTAGTGTCTCAATTTATCTAAATATTGATGCATGTCTTGTAGAATTATTATCATAGAGATAGCCATGGCAGAAGATTTTTCACGTGTTCTGTATGCAATCTAGCATGCCTGAGTGGAATTTCTTGGCCTGTTATCTTTATTATCAACCACTTCATATATACTTTCATTTATACAGGTGCAACATTAATTGTCTGACTCCCTTAGTTCCAAACTTAGCCAGATTAATAATTTTGCCGGACCAGCCAAGCGGACCTCTGAACATGATCTAGTTTTTTCAACATTTTTACTTTTTCTTTGATTGATATGGACTGATGTTTATGTTTGGCACCACCACTGACACCTGCAGCTCTCGTAGATCACATAGCTAGGGTTAAATGTAAGAAATAAGCTTAGAATCTCAGATATAATAGGGAGTGGTTCCAAGGGTGTTGGCTTCAAGTAATCCTTATGTTATCAGAAAATAGATGAGGGTTGCTTGAAGCCAACAATTTTGAAATAATGAAAAAAAAGACAGTAAGCATGGAAGTGAAAAAGGGACTGCATGATAGAATAATTGTGCTGACGATCATTTATGTTAGTGAGACTTGGGTTTTGAAATGAAAGTCAAAGATTATCGATCCAAGTAGTAGTAATGAGTTACCTAAGAAAACCCTGTGTTGGGAGAAGAATGGTTGGTGAAAGTAATGAAAATGTGTACAACATAAATGGTATTGTCTAGGTTTAATAGAGATGAAGGAATAGAATGTGGAGTGATCGAGAGGGTGAAACACACCTCCTGAAGATATTTTGGCTACATAGAAACAGTGCCAGAGAGTGAAATGACAAGGAGAGTGTATATGGGTAAAATAGAAGTAGTGGGTGCAAGAGTGAAATTGGAGGACTGAGTGCTAAAGTATGTGAGAGAAAGAGGAGAGGCAATTGAGGGAATTAGAGCAATGAAGGAGGGAAAATTCTTCTGCCGTGTCCATCCCTTGTTATGTGGGAAGTTCTTGTTTGTTGATACTGTGGTAGGAAATTAAGTATAGATCCAAATGTTGACATTATATAGACTGACATAGAACTGTGTAACAGATCAATTTCTTTATTCTTTTTTAGGATTGGCACTTTGTACAAGCATATCCTGACTATAGTGCCTATACTACACTTCAGTACTTTGCATCTGACTGGCTTAATGAGTTCTGGAAAGTCCGTAAGGATATCGTGGATGATTACCAGTTTGTGTATGTGGGACCCAAGGGCAGCTGGTGAGTGGACACCTTCCACACAGTATCTATTGTCTATCAGAAAGAAAATATGGATTATCATCATTTATTTCTCATGTTGGGTTTCACTGATCAGGCTAACTATTTATCTATATTTTGTTGTAAAAATGGATCATCCAATGGCAGGTGCGGGGAGGGAGAGGGCATGAGTTGAACATGAAGTGGCAGGAGTAAACCCTAGGACCCTATTGAGGATACGTTCCCTGCCCTCACCCACATTTGTGTGACTGACCTGACACACTGTGTTTGGGCAGGGTGTATACTGTAAGTTTCGTCTGAGGACAGTATTGCAGCAATTTGGGTAGTCTTTGGACACTCAGCGGTAATACCAAAGAATGAAAAGTGGCCAGCGGATATCGGGGAATCGAACCCGGGACCCTAGGTTTGTATGCCTGAACGCTGACCTCTGTACCACCGCTACTAGGTAAACACATGGTCCTCATACATATCCTACACCACCCTTACATACTTTTTTGCCACTTTATACTTTCTCATGCTGTACCACAACTCCTCTCTTTGCACCATGTTATTAGAGAAGAAAGAGTGATGATTGAAGCAGACTTCAATGAGTGAAGGTGCATACAGGTGGACTATTTCCTATGCAGGAGATGCAACCTGCAGGAGAGATCGTAGCAAGACAGCATCAGATGGTGGGTAGTAGGACGATGTCAGAGGTGAAGAAGAGGAAGTGAATGAAGGTTGAACTGAGGAACTAATGATAAAAGTTGAAGGAGGAAATTCAGGGGGAGATAATTCTGATGCTAGTGAGAAACGACTGCAGAGGTAGAGAGGGTGACATCTAAGAAGATACTTGGTGTTATATCTGGAAAGAAGAAGCTGTTGTGAGCCAGGATTGAACTCACAACCTTTAGGTCACGAGCCAAGCACTGTACCACAGAGCCACCCGATCCCCACTTGGTAGTGGGATCGAGTACGTACAGAAAATTATAAGGAGTAAGAGGATAGCAAAAAAGAATTAGGGTAGTTAAAAGAGATGAATACTCCTGTAGGCTGCAAGAATATTACCACCGTATTACCTGCAGTTCATGAAAGGCAACAAAAAGGGACAAAGCTAAGGGTCTGGAAACACCCTCCTTTGTATTCTCTCCTACAAAAAGAAAGGATGCAGATGGAGATGGGATAGTAAAGCCTTCTTGCACCCTAAATGTTTTGTCTTGGCTATCCCATTTTGATAGGGATATAAGCCAAGTATATAGAAAGAAAGAGATGAAGAAATTAGACAGGAATACAAGGCGATGTATCCAATAATGTGTACAATAGCTCAGGTCCTGTATACTACAACTAGGTAAATACATACTTTACTCACACATGCAGGAGGATAGGATCCCCAGCCTTCTGCTCCTGCTGGGATTGCAAGGTTACAAATCATTGGCTTACTCCCGTAACTATTTACTGCTAAGTGAGCAATGGTTACAGTGTTTAAGAAGACAAACTTCACCCAATCCTGGATTCAAACCCACGATCTCTTGGTTGTAAGCTGAGTATGCTAACCACTATACCTCCAGGCTTCTAGTCTCAGGTGTGGTATATAATAATAAAATTTTTTTTTACAAATTTGCTGGTTCTTAAAAGTAATAGATATAATGATTTGGTTTCAGGACTCCTTTCCATGCTGATGTCTTCCGCTCCTATAGCTGGTCCACCAACATCTGTGGACGTAAGAGATGGGTGTTCTATCCCCCAGGGGAGGAACAATACCTGCGTGACACATATGGCACACCTGTTTATGACATTGAATCCACAGACCTAAGGTAAGACTTTGAACTAAAAACTCCCTTACTTTCATTACAGCACTGCCACTTATTTTGTAAATACATACTTTGCAAATCACCTAGTTTGAGCTGTTTTTGAAATGTTCATGTTTACCCGCACTACCAACGTCCCGTACACCACAGGATTTAAGGTTCACATTTTATACAGGGCATATAAAACGACCCCCAATTTGGGGGGTATTTTTTAAGGTTAAAAGGCCATCTTATATGCCGATATATATGGTACTCTGATTGCATACATTTCCATTCTGCTTTTAGTTTCTAAAAAAAAATATTGTAATCTGAATTGTGAACATTTTATCTTTCTTTGTGAAAGTGGCTGAATTTTCATGTTTTATTCAGGGACTCTTCAAAATATCCAAAAGCAGCTTCTGCATCTGGCCGACTGGAAGTAATTCAAGAACAGGGACAAACTATATTTGTTCCCTCAGGATGGCATCATCAGGTTTGGAATCTTGTAAGTTCGGCAACTGAATATTTATCATTTGATTTTATGAAAATACAGTAAAGTTCATTAAATGAGAGGAAGAATTATCCATGATCATCAATATTTTGAGCAGAAGCTAGTGCTGTTTGATAAGCTTAGATGACTACAACAGTCAATATTTGACCACATGTACATAAATGAGTATTTTGTGGATTGAGCTAGGAATTTGACTCGGTGACAAGGTTTTTTTTTTTTTTTTTTTTTTTTTTTTTTTTTTTTTTTTTTTTTTTTTTTTTTTTTTTCTCTCTCTCTCTCTCTCTCTCTCTCTCTCTCTCTCTCTCTCTCTCTCTCTCTCTCTCTCTCTCTCTCTCTCTCTCTCTCTCTCTCTCTCTCTCTCTCTCTCTCTCTCTCTCTCTCTCTCTCTCTCTCTCTCTCTCTCTCTCTCTCTCTCTCTCTCTCTCTCTCTCTCTCTCTCTCTCTCTCTCTCTCTCTCTCTCTCTCTCTCTCTCTCATTAAAAGGGAAAACAAAAATATGTTAAAAATAATTCCCGTTTGTTGCCAAACCCTGCAAAGAAGACAGTAGGAGAAAAGAAAGCAAGGTTGGATTTTCAGTTAACATTAGAGATGTCTTGATACTCCTCTTTTGAAAGAGCTTAAGTCATAGGCAGGTGGAAAAACAGACAAAGAAAGAGAGTTCCAGAGTTTACCAGTGTAAGGGATGAAAGAGTGAAGATACTGGTTAACTCTTGCATTAGAAAGATGGACAGAATAGGGATGAGAAGAAGTAGAAAGTCTTGTGCAGCAAGGCCGCGGGAGGGAGGGAGGCATGCAGTTAGCAAGTTCAGAAGAGCAGTCAGCATGAAAATAGCGGTAGAAGATAGATAAAGATGCAACATTGCGTCGGTGACTTAAAGAATCAAGACGGTCAGTTAGAGGAGGAGAGTTGATGAGATGAAAAGCTTTAGACTCTACCCTGTTTAGTAGAGCTGTGCAAGTTGAACCTCCCCAGACATGAGAGCCATACTCCATACATGGGCGGATAATGTACAGAGCAAGCAGCTGAGAGGGAGAGAAAAATGGATGCAGACGCCATAGAATACCTAATTTCTTGGAAGCTGATTTAGCAAGAGTAGAGATATGAAATTGCCAGTTTAGATTTTTTGTAAAGGATAAACCAAGTGTGTTTAATGTGGAGGAGAAGGGAAGTTGAGTGTCATTGAAGAAGAGGGGATAGTTATCTGGAAGGTTATATCAAGTAGATAGTTGTAGAAATTGAGTTTTAGAGGCATTGAACAGAACCAGGTTTGCTCTGCCCCAATCAGAAATTAGTTAAGCGTCCTATAGAATCTCGCCTTGAGTCATTTAATTCTTTTTGGGTTGATTACATGTTTTGATATGTATTCCTTTCTATCTATCTATCTATATATACTGCACAGTATGCTAAGGTGGTTTGGTCACTTTGAAAAAATATCAGAAAGTTAAATGATCAGGTTAGTATATATGAATATGGTAGATGTGGTGGCTGCAAGAGGGTGACCCAGTCAAGGTACAAGCAAAGAGCATCTTCTAAGTGGTGCTTTATTACAATACACTTGTGCTATGGTGGTGGGTTTGAGACTGGTATCCTCCCACAACATCTCCGTTCCAACAGAACCCGAACCATTAATCTATGACCAAACGCAACCACTTTCATTAAATAGTTGTTCAGTATCTGCATTTAACCCTCACTACCCTTACTGAAATGAGAGGATAGAATGCTAGAATGTGTGTAAAAAGGGATGAAAAGGGAATTAAAAGATTTGAGCATGCAAGTAGGGAATGCAATGACGAATGAATGGAGATTCTTCTGTCATAACGATTCCTACAGGAGAGTTCTTAGTAATGAGTGTCAGAAATAGATAATTATTGAAATTTATTGCTTTATTTATTTGCAGGAAGACACAATTTCCATCAACCATAACTGGTTGAATGGCACAAACATCCACATAGCATGGAAGTTTCTGGTGGAGTCTCTTAACCAGGTGAGATAATGTCCAAGATTTTCTGCTTTCTTTGTTCACAATTTATAAGACAAATGTTAAATGTTCATGTTAGGAATTAGCATCAAGATGTTTATTAACAGTTTTCCCTCTGCATACATCCCTAGGTCTTCCAAATTCACCATGGCTTTAGTGAGGAAGATGATAGGGTGGGAAGGAATGCAGAAAAAATAATAAAATTCCATAGTTAAAGCATGAAACAAAAAGGCGGTAGTTCAAATACTACCAACAAAAGTAAGTAGATGACTTGTACTATTTTGCACTTTATAAGTCAAAGGTTATTTTTGGATGCAGGTTGAGTATGCTATCGAGGACTGTAGCAGCATGGATGAATGGCCTGAACAGTGTCAGCTGCTCCTGCGAGCCACCCATGGTATGGACTACCATGAGTTCTATGAACTACTTCGCACAGTAGCTCATCGGAGAATCAACTTGATACAGGGTAGGTCGTACAAATATTATCCCTTATCCTTATTCTTATTTTATTTTATCAAGGATTTTGTGTTTAAAGATTGATTTTGCAAAGTTTATTGTATTGGGAAATAATATGGAATGCTGGAATAATTTCATAGATATTAATGTACTACGTAGTAAATAAAAAAAAAGTGAGCGAAGTGTTAAGAATAACTTGTAAGGGTGTGAAACAAAGATCCATTGCATCATCTCAAGTTTTCAAATTGTTTATGAATTAATTACAAGAGAACTGAAAACAAATTATTCTGAGTGAAAATGTTCATAAGTGATATAGAACGGAACTTGTAGTATTTTTTTCACCTATGACAGTGTTGACCAGAGCATCACAAAGATTTCGAGAAATTATCTAATGATCATAATACTGTTTGCAAGTATATGACCGAAGGTAAACACTTTTTTATTGGAAAGTAATTAGTATTAATAAAATTATTTCCTATAGTACTTGTCCAATGAGAGAGAGAGAGAGAGAGGTTACATAGAAAATCATACCCTAGGGTTCAAACTAGGCGAGCAGTTTGTGTGTGGGGGTGGGGTTGGAGAGATGAGAGATAGAGCTTGCCTTTCACCACTCATCCACCAAGAGTTCAGTCCCATCTTACAATGCTTGTGTATATAGATAGATATATCAATTCAAATATTCTGATTTTCTTACAGACATACATTGATAGATGACCTCACTTATACCACCTGTTATTGCAAGTTTTTGATGCTCATAATACTGATGATACATATCGTAGAAGGTAAAACCATGGGTGATAATTATTACTATTCCTACAGTGTAAGGTACAGGTTTCCTCTATTTTTTTTAGGAAGTGAAGACGCTATCAGTTTAGGACAGTGGCAACTCGGCAAAAACCACGCAACCTATGATCTGAAGAGAATCAAGTGGTGCCTGGAGAAGCTTTTGGATGACCAGAGGACAGAACAGCTGAGGATATTTACTCAGATAGAGGAGCCGCCCTTGCAACTTTTGGAGGAGGTGGTGGTGGCTCTCTCCTGATCATGCTGAGGTAACTTCATGATACAGAATCTTGTACTTATCAATATAACCAGATAATATCCCCCCTAAAGTGATTTAACAAAGACTAGGCGTTTAGGCTAGGTTAGATTAGTTAATTGTTGTGAAACCCCAAAAATTCTGACACCTTGATTGCCTCAGCAGAATAGCCTCCCCCTACGCTTGGCCTGTGCTCGCTATCCTACCATCCATTAACATCTAAAAGCTACAGTGAAAGGGAGTACATTACATAACCACCGTGTGACTTATTCCAACTAGGGTTGGAGGTTACTCACCTTGTCTCACAATGGAGGTCTCTCAAATACTGTTATTATTTGACATCCATATTGCTCTCCAGTCTCTATGCGTTTACCTGCGCAGGTTGAGCAGGCAAGAAGGATACTCCGAAGGACTCTAGTCCACTTCACTTGTTTATATGGTTTAATTCTTGGTGACGGTCAGTGCCGGTAAACCTTCTTTGCGTTTTCACCCGTACATGTAATTGGAGTGAAAAACTTCACCAAATGCAAAATAATTAATACTGATGGTTTTGGGTCAGCTTAAATACACCCCTTCATATTTTTTCTTTTTTTCTGCATTACAAGGGGAACAAACACTAGAGGGACTATGAGTACTTTATTGTTGTTTATCCATACAAACGATATACCATGTTCAGTAACTGTAAATAATCACTGGTTGATGACAGCCAGTGTTACTGATGCTTAACCCGTCAGGTGTGGGGAAAAAAGCCAGAAAACCCTCTGTGGTGAAACGAAATCAAAATTACATCACATTGGATTCATAAATGTGCAGCTGACAGAGAACTTATTTTTAACTTAAATGGTGTAGTAATCCGGTGATTTAGGTAATAAGATGAAAACGATAGTGAGATTCAGTATTTTGATAACACCTGGAAGAGGGGAGGGGGTCCTGGCTTTCCAACCAATTAGTATAATCCTCATCCCTCAAGAGATAGAGAGAGAATGAGTCTCTCTCTCTGTGTGTGTGTGTGTGTGTGTGTGTGTGTGTTCACTGTCACAGTCTGCTGCTGGTCTCGAGACAGCCAGCCATTTTCCTAGGGAAAGAGCTCAGAGTGACCAATCTTTGGGTTGGACCGAGACCACTCACACACAACACATCGGGACAACAAGGTCACAACCCCTCGACTTACATCCCGTACCTACTCACTGCGAGGTGAACAGAGGCTGCACGTAAAAGGAGACTCGCCCAAAATAATCTCTGTCCGCCCAGGGGATTGAACCCTGGCCCCTCGGTTGTGAGCCGAGTGCGCTAACCACTACGCTAGCAGACTGTGTGTGTGTGTGTGCGCGTGTGTGTGCGTGTGCGTGTGTGTGTGTCTGTCTGTGTGTGTGTGTACATAAATACATTACATACAGTGATGCCTTCTTGAATAATTCAGTTCCCAAAAGTATTTTTGACAAAAAATTGTCTCCTGAACATATCCTGAGTTCTGAATTAACCAACTGCTGCTTATTGGGATCTGTATGATTAAAAAGGTGATTAAATATTCCCACCTAACTAGGAAAATATAGTTCTGGTATGGTTAATGAGAGACTGCTACCTTTCTCAACAAGTTAAGTTACGAGCCGAGCACTGTACCACTGAGGCACCTTACCTCATAAGACCTGTATTGTATTGCTAAAATAATGGCAAAATAGTCTCCACTATATTTCTAATTGAATGCTCCACGTAAAACAACTGAAGTAAGTTTTAATGCAATTTTGGTAGTTTGATTTTTCAAATACTTTACAATTTCAGTATTGAATGTATTATGTAATATCTGAGTTGTACTGTCAGAGTAAGTCTTATAAACATTATCTTTAATGTTTACATAAATACTTAGCTGTAAAAATATGTAGATTAATCTTTTGAAGGGAGAGTGAGGAAAAAATTACACTATATAACATTAACAGTTTCATGGTTCCAATGGTGGTTTGACTATTTTCAATTTGTACCCATCAGGCATAGGGTTGTCTATTTTGGTCTGTATGGAGCTACGATCCACGCAGGTCAGAGTCTGTGTCATGCTATCCAAGGTGATCATGTCCTCTTGTGTTAAAATGAAGTCATAGATCTGTAAGAAAGGAAAATTTCAAATATAAAATTAGATATCAAATAAAACAATTAATGACACAAACTTATGAAATGCTAAGTAAGTGAATATACTGTATTGTTATTTCTATTTCAGCATAACTGGACTGCATCAGCATCCTCCCCCCTTCAACCCCTACTTGTCAGCTGATAATTCAACGTTCTAGTGCATCTGCCTACATCTAGCCTCTGCCGTGATGCACCCTGGACTTGTTTGCTCCTTCATGAGAAAAAAAATATGTACAGTATTTTAGACAAATGCTTTTTGGATCCTACCTCACTTTAAACTTGATGCTCTACTGTGTGATACATCTAACTAAAAACACCACTTATGTTATGGACATAATTGTTGTTATATCAGCCTGTGATTAGGACATAGTTGTAGAATTTATAATTTTAGAGTAGACCCAGGAAAACTTGGAATGAAGTGATCTAGGAGGAGGTAAACAACCTAAGCTTGTACAGGGAAACTACTATATAGAGACCATGCAGTTTGGCAAACCTCATTAGGTAAACAAGATCAACACATACAAACATGTATGGAACCTTTCAAAATTATAATTATCATAATTTCTTGTATTAACTTTAATCTATCTACCTATATATTGTCTCTGATGACGCCTTGTTCCATTCGGGAATGTCCCCCAAGGGGATGACCACGGCAGAAGAGCTTCCACCTCTCATATCGATCCTTTATCGATCGATGTTTAATTCCTCTATCAGCAACTCTTTCATGCATGTACTCCTTTTTTACCCTATCCCTCCATCTTACAAATGACCTTTCTCTCCTAGGAGCCACAGTTTTACTCACATATACTTTCCTCACAAACTCTTCACTTTTCTTTCTCTCCATATCACCAAATCACCTCAAATTATTTCTATTCACCCATTCCACTACACCACACTTCACTCCATTTCAGGAGTTCCCAGGGCCATTCTTTCATACATGCTTTCATCCTACAATCTCTCCAATAACTTATTTCTACAGCATGCACTCTTCATTGCTATGCGCTATTCCGTGTCTCTGATCCAAACGTCAATGTTGGCAGGAGAATATTGTTCCTTTAACCTCAATAAACTTGAATGATTTGTTAACTGAAAATATATCGAATAAATTTGTTAGATATTCATGTAAATGTTATCAATTTCATTTATTCAACCTTTATCTATGAATCCATCATACTTACCGGCTTAATGAGGCACCTATTGTATATAGACAAAAAATTAGAAAAATGTGTTAAAATTTTTGAAACCTGCAAAAATCTATGTGTTATCATTTGTTGTTATTAGCTCTTTAATGTTTTATATAGTAGCAAAATATATCTATTTCAATGCTTTTAAATTTAAGTTTCATGGATCTTTTGAGGTAAAACGATGAATGTGTTTTCCTCTTATTTCTACACACACACTATTCTATTCCTTTGAACACTAATTACTTTTGTTAGACTAATGAAGGTAATCAATGTATTGTCCTTTAATGTTATATTGAAAGCTCTAAGATTTGTTGAAAAGCATTTTGGAAGGCAGTAAAATTGATGGATTGCATTACATTACATTACAAACATTTTCTTCATTTCAAACTTCCACACAATGAAATCAAATTCACAGCTTTATCATAAAAAGCTGAAATTTAAAAAAAAAATCAAAATCAACAAAAATATGGTACCCCAAAGTGTATAGTTTGTGCCTATTTTCAAGTTTTTCTGTATTTTGAGATAAAAATTAAATTTTTATTTGCAAATGATAATTCTGCATTCATACCATATTTTTAGTTGTATAAGGCATACTTATTCCAGAAAAGGGCGTCTCAAAACCTTCCAGCATCCTATACACCAAAGGTAAAACAATTTCTTGCCTCCCTAAGAATGCCACACATACCATACAGCAACAACCATAGGGTTAGAGCTCCTCTCATTAACCCCATGAGAACTATATGGTCTATAGTTACCTAGTTCCAGGGATTATTTAATCTCCTTTTGAACTAATTATGTCAAGATATAATATATATGTAGTATATATTGGATAGGGGGAACATAAACCCCATTTATCTAAAGGTTATTAATTCTACTGCGAGATTCTACTGTACAACAAGAAACAAGGCGTCACTTAAATAATCTAACCTGCGCTACTAGAGCGGAGGCTGATCATTCAATGCCTCCATCAAGCATACCGTGCTGGCAAACTTGATGGAGGGTCAATACATTTTTTTTCTTAAATATAAACACTGTTGGAGGAACCTAACTATTTGTAAAATTCAATTTCCTGTAATATATATATATATATATATATATATATATATATATATATATATATATATATATATATATATATATATATATATATATATATATATATATATATATATATATATATATACACTCTTTCCCCAACATTTACAGAGCCCACGGATGTGTGAAATCCATGAACAATCAATTCCACCCCTCTCAATGAGACCCTCTATTTACTCAAGTAAAATTTGCAAAATTAGAATACTCTTGTGTATCTCAAATTCCATAAAATTATTTATATGAAATAAAATTGAGATTACATGCACTGAAATCCCAAGTTTTACTGATAACTAGTTTTTATATACGAGTTGCTATTTGAATTATATGAAATTCAAATTACATGCCTTGTGTAAATTAAGAACCTAACTGTAGCTACAAATACAATAAAAATTCTTGAATTATAATTTTTTCTTGTGCTACCCCGCAAAATAAATAGAACCACAAAAGTTGAATCTATGAATGTCGGGAGATGAGTATATATATTTTTCAATGGAGAATTACAATAATCTTCACAAGCTACCATTAAGTTATCATGGGTTATCAATTCAACAAAATAGATGAAGTGGTCAGTAAGATAAGTATGTATGAAAAATAAATGCAAAATATTAGAAAAAAAAGAAAAAACTACAATGTTTTACTTTGTTATGTTGGACACCACGTACCTCCCGGCGCCAGCACAAGGGTGCCGGGGGTGGGTCACTAAGATACATGGTTAGGATCCCATGACACATGGATGTCACTGTGTAAGGTGTCAAGACTATCCATGGCACTCTCAGACAGAACAAAATCAAAGACCTGTAAGTGACAAAAGTTAGTGAAACAAAACTTAAAACAAACCAAAAGAAAGATATGAAAAAACTGGATCTTGCTCTATCCAACAGGTTACATTTTGTAATACTGAATTAAAGCTCAAATATAAACTTACATATGATATTAGTTTTCTACTTTGCATGTGAGCAATAAATTACAAATGGGAATTACAGAAAATTACAAGTGTTTCATTTCTTTCCATTTACATTTCCCATTTTCACCCTAAGATGAAGATTTAGAATACAGTAAAAGTCCATGCAGGAGATTTATGGTGATTCAGATTACTGGATTTTTCAAAGTATTTGGGATACCTTAAAAGGTGTACAAATACGTGTACGAAATTCCCACTTGCATGGCTGCAGAACATTTGTACACTGCCTTGCTATTATAATTTAAGCGTCCTGATGGTTTTTCTGACATTTCTTGCTAACGTAGAATGGCCTCTTGCAACAAATGCTAATAACTTTGCATTCATCGATACAATGTTTGAGACTGAAGGTACCAATTTTTATAAATTTTATATCTTTAATCGATCTTCTCCACAATCAACCCTCTGTGTCACACTAATTGCTACTTATTAAAAAAGCTAAATGCTTCTTCTTTCCATTTTTCTTGCCATCATGACTTGTGAAAGATGTAGGAGCCATCACTTCACACGTTGGAATTTCCATGTTTTTGGCTTTCCCAAATCACTTTCCCTTATCTCCTAGACAGGACCACTATTTGACAGAACTCAGAACACCATATAACCATACCAAAGCCTATTTTGAAGAGAAACTCTTGACTCTTCCCTCTTTATTTACATCCAAGTTATGTATTTACCTAGTTGTATACAAGGCCTGAGCTATACTCGTGTGGTCCTGTCTCCGTATCTATATTTATCCAGTTTTTCCTTCAGTTGTTGTACATTCTTTGCCATTATCTCCTCTTCTTTCAGTCTATTCCAAGTATCTATACTTCACTGGGGAAAGCTGTACTTTTTGTCATTCAAGCAAATTCCTTTTTGCTATTTTTTCTTATGTCCACTCAAATATCTAGCCTCTCCTTTTCTTTTCATTATTAGACTTTCTATCTGTTTTCAAAAGATTGTTCATTAATATGTGTATATGTGTGTAAATGGTAAAGCAGATCCAGTGCATGCAGATTAGTGCAATGTTTTCTTACGGACAAAAAAGTTGAAAAATCACTCAGGCTGAAATTCTGGCATAAAATGACAAGACTATCAATAATTATGCATTTGTTAACTTACTTTTGAATATGCATTTGTTGAAAAAATTATGAGTTACGCCAAGCAATCTTCAAAATATCTTCACATTACACCAAGAGGATGTGTCATACATAATGCCAGCATCTCATCCTTTTATCTTTTTTGTTTTATAAATAATCAACACTACCACAGGCTTACTGCCATTTCTCTACCTGAGAATTTTCTTTCACCCTGTACTCCTTGGTGGACTTGGGTATACACACAACCCTGTTCTGCAGGTTCCACCGAAGGAGCAATTGAGCTGGGGACCTAGAGTGCACTCTTGCAATCTCTTGAATTTGGGGATTGCTAAGAATTTGTCCATTACCTAGAGGACAGTAGCCCTACAATATAGAAGAATATAAATACAATACAAGATTAACATGTAAGGAGGTATGAGGCCTGAACATTTGTCAAGAAGTATGGATGTGGAAAACATTTAACTCAAAACAATAATTACATTAAAATCCCCACTCATGGAAATCTTTCTGATGGAGTTTCAAGTATATAAGATTTTGATTAGTTGAATCACAACTTATGCAAGGCTTACATTCCTGACTTAGTACAAGGAAAAACCAGCTTAAAAGCTTAAAAAATATATAAATGAAAATACTAATATTCTGCTACAACTATTGTGCCTCTGTTATCTCCACTGCGCCTTGTCTTTTTGTAGGAGAATATACAAAGAAGGGGCCTCCCAGACACCTTGCTTTGTCCTTTTTGCCACCTTTTACATACCGCAAGGATACACATAAGGGGCACAGTTGACTGGCTCTGTAGTAGTGCTCAGTTCATGACCTAAAGATTGCGAGTTCGATCCTAGCTCACACCAGCTTAACTTGGTGAGAGAGGTAGCGCTCTCTCGTTAGCCTTAGCAAAACTAACTGGTCTATAGTTACTTAGTTCAGGGGAATTATTTAATCATCTTTAACCCCTCAAGTGCACAATAGGGATTTCCTAATCCATCCATGGGTGCAAGAGCGAGCTGTGACTCGCACGCTCTCCAGCCTGAGCTGTGGCTCACAATCTACGGGTTAATACATATATAGATAAACAGAAATGGGTATGGGAACTAGGTAATACCAATCCTCATCCCTCCCAGGTTTGATCTATCATGATGATAAGTTCATTCTCCACATCCATCTTTCTGTACACTTATTCAGACTCATGTAAACAGTAGAAATAAAACATTATGACTAAGCTACCTGTGAATTCTCCATCACACGTTCAATCTTAGTAGATTTGGGGATGGAAGGGACGTGACTCTGCAAACTCCATCGGACAAGCACCTGAGAAGGAGTCTTGCTATGCGATTCAGCAATGGTGATCACACTGGGGTGCCTGAGGGCCATACCCTTAGCTAGTGGGGAATAGCCCTGTTTCATTGAACAAATATATATTATTGAGCATGTACAACTTGATTCAAAGGATCAATATACTTCCACATGCCTGATATATGTTTCATTTTTTTATTTAGATAATACTCAATGCCTTTTTTTATCTTATTATCTGGTATCACTTGATATGAATATCAAGTGATACCAGATAATAAGATAAAAAAAGGCAGCTTTGTACAACACTGGCAAATAAATTTTGATTTAATATGCATAATAAAAGTTCATATTTCTATATCCCTCCAAACTGATTCATTCATAAGTGAAGGCACTTAATAATAACATTTTAAGTAGCTACTTCAATTCTTCAAATTTTGCTGAAATGTTAAATGCTTTAAATATATATTCAAAGACACTTATATTCAAAGGGTGCGAAAAATACAAAGGGTGCGGTGACGGAACTCTATGCGCTTTTGTCAAGTGGCCAGGCCATGATGACGTTCTCTCTCTCTCTCTCTCTCTCTCTCTCCTCTCTCTCTCTCTCTCTCTCTCTCTCTCTCTCTCTCTCTCTCTCTCTCTCTCTCTCTCTCTCTCTCTCTCTCTCTCTCTCTCTCTCTCTCTCTCTCTCTCTCCTCTCTCCTCTCTCCTCTCTCCTCTCTCCTCTCTCCTCTCTCCTCTCTCCTCTCTCCTCTCTCCTCTCTCTCTCTCTCTCTCTCGTTTGCAAGGGACCAGCCTCGTGTCGTACTCTCAAAAGTGCAAACTACTCCAGGGTGCTACACCTGAATGGACAATTAACTGCCATCTGCTAATGAAGTACTGTACTGAGTTAAGAGTTCCTGAGCTGGATTCTCACACCATCTCAAGGAAGGAGGAATGTTATATTATGTTTTTTTCTATAGCCGAAGAGTATCAGCTGAGGTTGCTCCCACCCCATGTTAACAGGAATGGAATGAAGTAGGAAGAGGAAAAAATTAACGGCATAAGTAAATGTAGGACGTGAGGTAGACAAACCACAGCTGATTGATGGAAAACACAGATCTCAATGCACAGATGCACGTGTTTATACTGTGATAAACTGTAACTTTAACAACTATACAAACTACATCCCTACTAAGGTCTCCAGTCCTCAGCATGTAATGGAGTAACATTAAATAGGCTTTTTATTAACAAAGAACGAGCAGGAAATATTGAAAAACTTCTATATAATGACATAGTGGCAGGCTTGATAATCAAATTATTTATCTATTTATCTATCTATTAAATGTGTGTGGGTGTGTATAATATATATATATATATATATATATTATATATATATAATGTATTTATACTATATATATATATTAATAATATATATATATATATATAATATACTATGAATATAGATAAATAATAGTTTGATTATCAAGCCTACCACTCTCATTATATAGAGATTTCAATATTTCATTGAGCTAGTTCTTTGTTTAATAAAAAACATATTTAATAGTCTTTCTTGTTTCTGATCCCTCTATGAGCAAAAAATGTGACCATTCTTCAAGTCTAGGAATTCCTTCTCAAGTCTCTTTATTGTCACTTAGTGCCTGTGATCATCCCATTTAATATCATCTGGGTCTTCTAATCACTTCGATATCACCTTCAATAGCTAGTCTTTAAATCTTATAAGTGTCCAAGATTCTAAGTCTCAAAGGCCTGTTTCAAATCTAGATATTCTTAGCACCCTTTGCTCTGGAGCAGATCCTGGTCGCCGCGTGGCCAGTTACTCCTCCATTGCTGAGGAACTAGGAGGCCATGGTAGGGTTGCAGTTTGCATGGTTGTTGAAAAAGTTACAGCCAGATACCACGCACACTAGCTGAGGGCACCTTTACAGAGGAAACTTTTAGTTTCTATTCCTACAGTGGACCTATCTAGATTAGTTTGCATTTGTTATGTTTTGCTCCCTGATACCTTGAAATATTAAGGCCTCCTCACCGCAAAAAGGTTAGTGGGTAGTGCTCTTTTGAAGAGTGTGTTACGACTGTGATTTCAAACTATGATTTATCATTATATTCATACTTGAGCTTACTTGAGGTTGTGACTTGACTACATCATAAAAAATTTTAATTTATGTCCAACTGTATCTTTTAAATCCCCCCCCTATGTAATCTGTATATCATTGTTAACTAGTTTTAAGTTATTCATTGTTTTTAGCCGAGAGAGTGTGTGCGGGTAAGGGAATCTTTCATTCCCCCCCCCTAGAATTCACATGCAGTCAGAGGCCACACGTGCCGCTTCCATTCAGGAACGCATCTGTGAGTTTGGACGTCATCACAGGGTCAACTCAGGCCAATCATAGTCGCGCATTTTTAAATCGCGCGACCCCTGGCTCCACCATATCTTACTCTCCAGTCGCCGCAGCACCTGCTTCTCCTCACTTCTCCTCGCGGCCTCGACTCCCTGTCAAGTAGCTCATCATCGTCACAGCTCGCTACACCATCAACAAGTCGTCATCTCTCTCAAGGCAGCTTAAGGGTCCATAGGCACTGTATCTTTATATCTACATCAAGTGTGTTGTTCAATAGTATCAAGCTATAGTCAAGCGTGTTGTGTTTCAACAAGGACCTCTCCATATCATCCAACGCTACCTCTACTCTTGCTCCAAGCCACGCAGGTGACCAGGCGGGTAACCAAGCACATCCTATTCCGATACAATTGGGTGGCTACGGCTGGCAAACATCAATACTAATACATCTTGAATTCTAGGGGGGGGAATGGAAATTCCCCTTACACGCACACACTTCTCTCTCTCGGCTAAACACAATGAATAACTTAAAAACTAGTTAACAATGATATACAGATATGATTATGATACACCACTGCTTGTTGATGCCTTTATTAAAATCATTCGATACCAATTCCTACTCACATGAAAAGATAAATTTGTCATATTACTGTCAATTGGCATGATGAAAATACACAACTAGATTCATAAGCCTCCCTTCATACATTATATAAAACTACAATACATATATAATTCTAAATGAATTTATACATTATTGCAAGTCTACGTGTCTCACCTCAAATTGTAGTATTACTATCAGCACAGAACTGCGCAGCACCTGGGATTGTTGAGATTGGGTGGAACTCACACTGATTGAATATGTGGAGTCACCGAAGATTCCTCCAGAATCATCTCCAAGTGCCTCTCCAAAAAATTGCTTACTCCAATGACCTTGACTCGCTCTTCTATCTGAACAATACCTGTAGCACGTTATGAATGAGTAAATAAGTGTCAAATATGCATGTTACAATACAAATACAAATTAATATAACAATACTTCAAATATTGGGTCTATGCTAGAAAACACTTTGAATGGAGGGTGAGATGGGTTTCTTTTCCATTTCAGTACCTGGGATGATCTAACATGTCTTCTGGTGTTTGTTGTTTCCTTTTCCATAGGGGGGGAACCCATTTCTACGTAAAAGTTTGTATAAGAAATCCTTCACTCCTATCAGAGTCTAAGTTGTATAAATATTTTAATTACACCTAAACATCACCATAAAGTATCAAATGAAACATAATTGCTCCATAAAAATTCTAGTAATTAAATTCGTACAACATCTACAATAAAAAATAACATAGGTGCATGGTACGTTGGGAATACAAGTTACTTTTATTCTATAAAAAAAATTTATATCATTATCATCCCTATGAATATACAACTCTGTAATTTAACAATCTTATCAGTTTGTTATCCTATTTGTTTATTATTAAATGCTAAAGCTAGGGAATTTACATGACAATATTGCCAAATTGAGATCAATACATATAATAGTATTAGTATTTAGGATATATTTAAGACTAAGAATTGCTTTTAAATCTTCTGTGTCTACTCATCAGGACGTTGGCTTCCTTACAGCACTACCCTGTATGATTATTCCCACATCACTGGTAACTGGCACAACCAATAAAATTGGTAGGATATTATGTGAAGTTCACGATTAAGGATGGACACTTGTTAACACTGGCTAGCCAAAAGAAGGTGGCAAGAGACAGGATGCAAGAGAATGTAAGAATCAGCGTGAAACTCAGTGATCGTTAAACTTGAATTTTGGAATTGCATGGAAATCCCAAACCCACTATATTTGGGGCACTTTTATCAACATTGTATTTTCTTTATTTAATTGATACTACATGATAATGTAGGATCCCAAAAAACTATCAGTTGCATATGATTCATTTCATCAACAATGGTGATAAGAGGAGTTTGATTGACATCATAGCTAATACAATTGTATTGCTTTATGGGTGGCCCAGACCAGCTGAATTGAGCACATATGATTGTGGGTGGTGAGACCTGTGCTCAGGTGTTCTAAAAGTAACATTCGATGCGAATTTCGTTGCCTCATTTGTGTGTTTGTTAAGTGCTGGGGACCGATGTGAGGAAAGCAATGCCACACTTTTCTTGTCATTGGATGTAGAAATAGTAAGAAATCAAAGCATTTGAGGAGATTGAGAGGTAGCTGCATGGTTTTAAGGGGTTGTAATGAATAACCACAGTTTGTGAAATAAACTATTATTATCAACATTATTAATATTATTAAATCATACTGGGCTGATTGAAGGTGTTGACAATGTGGAGTAATGCACCATAAAAAGTATAGTACATAGATCAGCAGATACCCTCGTTATAGACTAATATAGTTTTTTCTAAGGCCTATCTATCTATATACTAGGCTGTCATACTCCCTAAAGGCAGACAACTGAGTCAAAGCACCCATACATTACATATACACTCCTCTCAACTTGGCCCCCTACAGGAGAAGAGAAGATTACCCACCTAACACAACCAACGGCACAGGTCAAGGGTCATGCAAATGGGGGCCCAGGGCAAGGGTCTTATCCACAACAGGGTTGCATCCTAAGTAATCCTATGTAATACACACTACAAAATTTGTCAATGACACATGAACACTGAGAATGTCAGTAGCGGATTTACTGGTTCATGATATGGGTGAGTTGACAAGGGGCCAATAAACTCATTGAGGAGTGGCGTAGGCAATAGAGATGTCAACCTGGAGATTATGTAATTTTTTTCCATGTTAGTTAATTTATTCAATATCATTTAGGTTAGAAAAAGTAAATTGATATTTTTATTTATAAATGTGAATTCTGTACTTCATGAAATCAGGACTGAGGACAAAGATGTTCAATTCATAACTGCATAAATTTGTAGACTAACCTAAATTGTAAACTGCAAACTTGCAATTTATGAAATTGAAGGTTTATTTGGAACTTATAAATTATTAAACCTACCTACTGAAACGATTCTAATACACTGACATAGCCTGTGATAACCCCAAAAAAGACAATATGCCTACTTGTCCTTACCTCAAGTGTTCGCCAAGTTTCCCTGCAGTAACTTCATTTCTGTCTCCTTCACAACCTGAGCTCACCTCCTGGCCAGATGCAGTAAATACAGGACTGTTGACAGCCAATAGAATTATCACACAATCAAGAATTTTGGGACAGGTGATACTATTTATTACCTAAGAAGACCTAGCAAAATTGCTGTTTCAGGCATAGACTATCCTGTCAAGTTGAGAGGTAATATCCTCTATTTACAAAAACATTACATACTGCGGTGTAAAGACTTCTATTGTAGAGGATAGTTTCTTTCAACCATTATTCAAATGTTTAATTGTATTGCAAAACGTAATAAGTAATAATCAATTATATATGATCATACCACTTATTTCACTCCTGCAACTTTTGTGTATCCACGTCACCAATACAATACATAAAATGGAATTATTAGCCTTCATCACCTCATGGTATACTGCACATAGACAAACATCATTTTGCACATCCCACATTATCTACATTGCCCATCATTAACTATATTTTGTTTCAATTACTCCTTAAATTTCTGGATTCCATACTATCTCCCTACTTTTTTTGAACCTCTCCTTGAATTGTCCCAAGGCACTGACAATGAAAACAAAATAGTCTGTATGCATCAAGTTCCCAGTACTATGATTAAAAGTTCCCATGTACACCCTAATTTACCATAATACTCTAACTTCAATTATGATGGTAGCACAAAATGACATTTTCAAACAGAAATGTATTTTTTCACTTACCTGCTTCTTATTATTAGGCATTAACAATGCTCTTTATCTACCCAACCCGTCTATTACCACATTTAAATTACTTGTCGATATTCCACCCTTGGCGACCTATGGCAACTCATGGCAATCCTGTCTCCCTCAGCTAGACCGTCATCCCTCTTTCTTGATAGCAATGGTAAGTATAGCGGGGAGGTATTGGTGGGTTATATATATAAGAACCAGGTAAGTGAATAAAATTACATTTTAATGTTGAAAAGGTCATTTGTTCCAACATAACACCTGCTCTTATATTAGCAGATTCCCACATTAAAGGAGGTTGGGTCACTGCCACGGGTTTGAATACGACAAAGGAGTGAATGGTCCACATTAAAAACTCAGCTTAGTCTCTCCTCTTAAATTTAGGATCCAGAGAAACATGTGAGGGTCAAGGAGATTGTGTCCAAGCTTCCGGTGAGGACTCTTGATCTCCGCAAGGGATGTCCTTGTTGACCTTTCGGTGCAGGTATAGAGAGGAAGTGTGCACCCTGTCTAACAACAGGCCACTAGAAGCCCTGTGGCCACCACTGGTCCTGAACCATGCCCAGGTATGGAACCAGTTGAAAAGTGATCAGTGCATAAGGAATTAAACCCGGGGTAACTTCCCTCGGGAGTTTTCCTTGTAATCCCATCCGGCGTCCCAAGGCGGCATGTCCTGAGAGGAGGGCAAACATTATGACTCCTTCAATGGCGCCAAACTAATGCAATCCCAAAGATAAGGCACTTGCTGCCTTGAAGGATTATGGTGATGGGGGGTTAGGCCCACCAAGTCCCCCAGCGGCGGACCACTGGACCTAGGGCAAAGACAATCTCCTTCTTTGACTCCTGAATGTCCCGGAGGTAGTAGTCCCAAAGACTGACTGAGAGTCCTCTAAGCAGGTCGCTTCTAAGAATGGACGGCAATTGAGCAGTTCTTCCATAGTGAGCATAGCATGTAGGCAATACCCCTGATGTCTTGGGCCCGGGACCTTGAACAAGGGGACAGAGATCTTCAGGAAAGGACTGGTGCACTGATCTTAACTGTGTCCCTGATAGAAAAAAGGAGATTGGCCGCCTTAGACATGGGCCTTTTGGGGTTCCGTACAGAGACAAAAAGATTCCTAAGGCCGAGGAGGAGGAAGACTCGTGAGCCGCAGGTAACAATTCATTGCCCTCACTGGACAAAGTAGATGATCCTCACCTCATGTCCCCACCATTAGAAGAGAGAACTGCGAAGACGGAACTCCCGAGTGATGGGGGTTAAGGCCGGTTTCTGTCTTGGCCACAAACTCAGGGAAGGTTAGGGACAGAATGAGATCCCCTCCCTGTGTGGCTGGTGACCAGTAGACAGGGCACGGAGCTCACCCCACCTCTTGCTGTAGCCAGGGGCCACCAGGAAAAGTGTCTTCCTAGACAAATCCCGGAGGTGAGACCGTTCCAAAGGCTCAAAAGGCGGGATCGTGCCAAAGGCCTCTAAGGACCACGTCCACATTCCACGATGGAGTGTCTGCAAGGTGCCCCCGGCGTACCTTGCCTTGAACAAGTATCTAATCCATCTCCCGTGAGAACTGAATCCGAGGAGAGGTCAAAACCTTTAAAGGCCCCCGCCCGCAAACACGCTATTGAGCATAAGCCTTGTACCCCTTTAATGGCTGAGACAGATAGCTTGCTCTCCTGCCCTCAGAAAAAAACTAAAAGGTCAGCAAACTTTGGCTGGAGGGGTTAGAAACTGTGTGGCCTCCCTTTTGCACCACTCCGGGAATTTCCTTCCACATATTGCTGGTAATTCAATAAGAGTTGAAAGGGCCGTTTAGATCGTGCCAGGAATTCCGTAACACGAGAGGATTAGCCTTGGTGACGGAGGAGATTCGCTGGACAGTTTCCACGCCCCCCGGTTAACTGTACGCATGGGGAGAGCCTGATGGAACCTGTGGACGTGTGCTGACAGAGGAGGTCTCTGCGATGTGGAAGGCGTCTGGGAGAGTCCTAACGAGGCCCTGGACGAGATTCCGGAGAACCATTCCCCTCTGAGGCCAGAAGGCTGGGCAATCAGATGAGGGTGGGCGCGTGTGCCATCCTCACTTGTTGAGAAACCTTCCTGATCAAAGGAAAGGGAGGAAAGGCCTTACAAATCCTCCTGCAATCCCCAGTTGTAAAAAGGAATTGCGTCCGTGGCGATCACCATGGGGTCTCGAAACGGTGGAGACAAAGTTCGGCAGCCGGAAGTTGAGCCTCATGGCAAAGAGTGTTCCACTGTTGGATAACTCCAGGTCCTCCACAGTCGACTGCAGATGTACTGGTGGAGTAGTCCCTCTCTGTTAGAGATGACTTGGTCTCGTCTGCTGAGGGGGGGGGCAATCCGCCAGGACATTGGAGGACCCCTCACGAACTGAGGGATGATCTGAACGGCAAGATACTTCGCCCACTGAAGAACTGACTGAGCCTCTGCATTGAGAATCCTGAAACGAAGTCCTCGCCTTCACTTGGCCCAAGTGTAGGCCTCTTCATTCGTCGTTCTGGCTCCCCGGAATTAGATGGATGAGGGAGGACATGTGACCCCAACAGGATCAACCAAGCCCTTGCCTGGTGAGGATAGAACACTGAGGAAGGACTCGTTCTGGCGGTTGAAGATTCTCCAGGGTTCTTGTGTCGGGAAAACCATCAAAAGCGTTGATTGAATCTCCATCCCCAGATGATTCATCGACTGGGACGGGAGTAAGACGGGGGACTTTCCCCAGCTTACTTGAATACCGAAAGGAGGTACACAGGTTGAGAAGGAACTCGGGTTGCATCGAGGGCCTCCCGTCGGATGTGGGCCAAACAGTAGCCCAGCATCATCAAATTACCGGAGTGAGACGAATTCCCCGCCGATGGAAAAGCCGCTGAAAACTGGACCCATCATCCGAGTGAAAACTTGTTGGGCAGTGGATAGGCCGAAGCAAAGGAACCTTGACTGGTAGATGTAGGCCTTTCCAAATGAAGCGAAGGAACTTCGGCTGTCTGGAGGGACCGGGATTTGGGAGGTAGGCGTCCTTGAGATCGATGGCTGCCATCCAGTCGTAGACTGGATTCGTCAGACATGACCGTCCTTACAGTTTTTCCATCCGGAATCGAATGGTGATGACGTAGCGATTGAGACGAGGACAGGTCGAGAATTCGGGGCGGAAGCCTCCGTTGGCCTTTGTCACAACAATAAAGGTTGGCTGTATAATCCCAGAGGATGCCTGGGGCCTCCTCTAATGCCCCTTTCTTTCTAAGAGAAGCCCGAACCTCGTGATCTATTGCCCTCGGCCTTCTCCGGATCCCAGGGAGTAAGACCGAAATCCAACTGGAATGGGAGGTGACTGGTGGTGGTGTTGTGAAAGGAATCCTTTAACCTTCCGGAAGGGACGGCGAGTACCCCAAGCCTCCGCTCCAATCGTGAATCCAGTCCTTCTAGAATTGTTGGCAAGGTATCCTCCAATGGGGACTCCGGGACAGGGCAAGGGTCTACTTCCCGAAAAACTTGCCCGACGTTTTCTTGGGGCGGAAGAAGGGGAGTCTGGGACGCAGGTTTCTGCCATTGGAGCACATCTTGGCTGGAAAAAGGAGGGGACCGTTCGACCCAGACGAAGGTCGAGGGTCAATGAGAGGCAGCCACAGATATAGTGCGAGAAGCACAATCCACCAATTGAGTGCCCTGGAAGTGACGAGGCTTCACCAGTGCCCGAGCCGCTTGCTTGCTGGGAAGGAGAAGTGAGACCTGTTTTGTCTGCAACCCGACGAGCTTTCCTGAACTCGAGCCTCTTCAAAAAGGAATGCAGAGGTCAATCGCGGATTTCCTTAAGTCCCCCCCCACCTTGGCCGCAGACTTAAATACCGGTTGGGAGCGGGGACAGGATCGCCTCCCGTCTCATGGCCTTTACATTGAGTCAGGCAAAAGCTGAATCTTTGCAGTGTCCACCCACGGCAAACTGAATACTCCGAAAAGAGTTGATCAGCTAGAAGCTTGTCCCTCTTGTCCAGGCTTGTACGGGATGAAAGGAGCTGGTAGAATTGCTCCCACACCCCCAAAACAGAAAATTCTGTGCCTCAACGGGTTTTTTTTTTAGACGGGCGAGAACGCCTTCGAGGCGGGTCATATCAGCATGTTGAACCAGCACTTGGGTTCCTTTCCCCTTAGTGGTAGAGCAAGAGCCAAGTCCGGTGTTCAGACTTGGTGCCTCCCCGCTGACCTCATGACCACTAACGAGTAGATTCCTCCTGTATCTGTTGGACGGGTAGGCGGTCAAAGAGATGGTCTGGATCCTTCATGTAGCCAGGAGAAGAGCCTTGGTAGCAGAATCCAATTGAGAAAAGCCATAGGCTGAGGCCCTGTAAGACGGATATGTAGTTCTCCATCTTCAGGCCTAACCTCCCTAGGCGGGGCAGGTCGGTGAGCACTTCCGCAATACCCCAGCAGCCTCCGAAAGGCAGTGGGTAATGTTAGGCCATCATGGAGTCGGATAGTGGGGGAGGAGGAACAGCATCATGGTCCCTGGACCGCGTGCCAGAAATCGTTCCTCCGAAAATCTCATCCCACGAATCCTCGAGGTCACCCTGTGGCTGACCCAGGGATCCATGAAGGTGGGGAAGTGGTGGATTCCAAGGATCCCTCATGGTACCCGATCCAAGAATCCAGGTGGGCATGTGAGGAGGGTGCTGACAGACCTCGAGCTCCTGTGTGTCTTGTGGACCGAGGGGGGGACTTTAGGCTTTGCCTGTGTAAAGACCCCCCCTCTGGCTGTGTGGGCTTGACCGAGTCCTCAGGTCAAAGTGCCCTAATAATACACAGCCTGCCCTCACCCCGGGTCAGTGGGGCGGGAGTGGTGTTACAGAGACACACACCTGTCCCAAGCCCTGGTCACATCCTGAGGAGGAGATTCTGGACGTGGTGGAGCCAGATCTCCCTCCACCACAGGACGTGAGCGCTCGTTGATCCTCCACATGAACATCCTTGGGTGGTCTAGATCGCTTAACCCATGGAATGAGGATTCAAATGGGAGCCCTGATCTAAACCTACACTACACCCCTATGCCTCTCCTTCCCCCGGTTACCCTCCACGGCACACCAGCTATGGAGTGACTGCACACTCTGCCTTTGGCGCTGGGACCAGGAGGGGGGTTGGTAGACGGGACTTCACCGAAACCGTGAACCGATGTGTAAGGGAGGGAGCTGAAAGAGAGACAGGATTAGGAGCTAATCTATTCTCTACCATCCTTAGACACCATCTTCTGATAACATGGTTGGGAGTGAAACACCTGGGCTCCCTTCAAGAAAACCCAGGAAGGCCGCAATCCTTTAAAGAAAACAGATCATATTCAGGTGGAGAATCCTTAGAAGAGGGGCGGAGGGGGGGGGGGGGAGGCAGGAATCTGAGACACAGAATCCCTCTGGGCCCATCGAGAACTCTCACCACCGAACCTCCGCTGATCCACGAGGCGCGAGAGGTGGGGGAGGAGGGGGGATGAGTTCCCTATATCCTAACCCTCCCCATGTGGACTGACTTGAAGGTGTAACGGGCCTTGTCCTAGCCTTATACCTCACGCCTCTTCTGCAATGTCCGCTGTATTTAAAGGCGACTGAGAACCAGCTAGTGGAGAGCTCCAATCAGCAACACTCCTGACACCTGATTGTTTACATCACAACAACCACCACGACCAGGGAATACATACGGTATAGTGGATCACTCTCTTTTACACCTCCAAGTACTCTCCGCAGCCAGAAGAAGCACAGACTCTCCTGGAGAAGTGTGTTGCACTCCCTGAAGACGTGGAGTTGAAGTGTGAAGAGGAAGAGCCATGAGAGAACGCCCGGGACTGGACAACATGGGCGGGGGTGTGGGGGGGCGGGAGGGAGCTTCCCACCTTGCGTCAGCCTGGTTGAAGGCCCGTGCGGAAGGTGGAGGCACGGTTCGTCCCCACCATTAACTCCATAGCAGAAGGTGACAGGAAACCCTCCTGGAGGTTCAGGGAACTCAGCTCATATGGCCAACAACGAAAGACAGTTGGGCAGTAACACAGAAAGCACTGTTGAAAAACCTGAGTCCGCACTGGTAGCGCGTTCAAGAATGAATGACAGGTCTCAGGCTGAAGGGATAACAGGGTTGCCATTGAAGTTGGCCACGAAGGTCGCCAAGGGTGGAATACGACACGTAATTTAAAATAGTGGTAATAGACGGTTGGGTAGATAAGAGAGCACTGTTAATGCTAATACTAAGAAGCAGGATCCTGTATGTTGAATACAAACTAAATCTTATCGTAGAAAATCTCTGGTCATCTTACATAAACAAATCCTTAGTATAAACCAACAATATATGGAAAACTGATTACTTAAAACTCCTATGTTATTTTCATTAAATGTTAGTGGATTCAACTTTTTGTTTAAGACAATTCTTGTGATCGGTTAATTGAAGCACAAATTCAAGTATTTCATGAGACACAATCACAAAGAAAAAATATATTAAGGATCATGAATACCAGTGCAGCATCCGAGTGTGTGTAGGCTATCTGCCTGACACCACCAACTAAAGAATGCCCAATGTGAGCAACATAAGCTTACCAAATCCAGCTGAAGTCTGGGAACTCAGCTCCTAGTGCAAATGGTACTCTAATAACCTAACCTTCATTTTTCAAAAAGTATCACTCTCCCACTTCATTCTGCTCTAGGTGGACGAAATCATCTCTGGGTATCTGTATTTTACCATTCTCCAACACTAAGCAGCTCCTTTACTAGACTACATAACCTTCCATCTCCACTTCCATTACTCCCACCTAAATACTATTCATATTATAAAGCACTATTCAAGGTTATCTTATTCCTCTATAAGGCTTTGAAGATGCTACTTTTCCCCAAAAAATACATATTCAAATATCTAATGTGAGTATAATGAATGAATGATTAATAATAACATTTACTGGTTAGTTTTGGCCGATCCTCAGTACAGATATAAACATATAAGTTGAAATTTGCTTTATTGTACATAACATTCACATAGGTTCTCTGTTCCCCTCCTACTTTCTCGATCCTAATTTTCAATCCAAAGCTGTGGCAGTTGTGTTATGTGTTGTAACGACATCTATTTGCTCTCGTGCCCACAATCTTGAATCTTCAGAGATTTTCTAATCTGGCTAAGACATTCAATGTTAACTAATTCATCTGTACTGTTACAATTCTATGTACTAATTCTTTGGACTATTTGATCTCCAAAATGGAGTACATCCTATTCTCACTTTCCTTATGCTGAGATCTCCATTTTAGGAGATTTAAATGTCTCACACGTAGGCTTTGGGCTTTCATCCTTTTTCACTTGACCAACCTAGTGAAACACGCCTTCAACCTTGCATATGTTAGATTAATTCATAAAAAATTGAAACATTTTAAGTTAATGACCTAAATAATCACCACAGCTAGTCTCTGACACGATCCCCAAAAGGCCTCCTAGGTAGCGGTTGGTTGCCATAGTCTGTGGGCCCAGCACAGGGTGGCATAGGAAGATTCTTCTCGGCTACCTCTGAAGCCTATAAATAAAGGTTGTATAAGTTATAAAAACTTTGCTTATACTCATAAGGGCAATAAAAATAGCAGTTATTAATCTGCCCAGTATGTGCTTACTTTTAGTTTCCAAGTTCACAAACTTCAAAAGGGTATCAGTCATTGAAATCCAATGAAATGCACAGTTAGATTTACTAAATTTTTGACTTGAACAATGAAACATTTTACACCCATATTACTAACTGTGAAATGAACTGAAGTGCTTCCAATTAACAATTACTGATGTGAAGGAATTTGTTAGAATGAAGCAACGATGGATTAAAATGAGGTTAGGACACAGTTTGTTTAGAAGAGGTGCTGCAGGTTCGAAAACAGAGAAAAATAACAAAAAAAAAAGAGTCAAGACTCTAAAAGCACACCGAGGTTAAGGGAAAACTCTATAAAAAAAAATTATGTAAAAAAAAAAGTACTAGATTCACATAAATATAGCCTAAGTATCCAAGGAATGAACACTGTGTGTGGAATAAAGCAAACGGAGTAGTTTGTAGGATTATAGGTCCCTATCAAGGACCTCATATCATTGGTAGCTGTTTACATAATTAATTGTTCATAAATACCTATATATATAAATATATAATATATATATATATATATACTAAATATATATAAATATATATATGATATATAGTATATATATCTATATATATCATATATATAATATTATATCTATACTATATTACTATTATATATATAATATATATTAATATATATATAATATTATATATATTATATATATATAGTATCTATATATATTATATATATATAAATATAATATATATTAATAATATAGTAATATTATATATATATATATAGTATATTATATAATATATATATATATATATTTATATATAATATATTATTATATACTATATTATATTATATTATACTATTATATATATAATATATATAATATATGTTATATATATAATATATATATAAATTATATATATATATATATATATATATAATAGTATTTATATAATATTTAGACTATAAATTATGTGATATATATATATATATAACTTATATATATAGTATATATATATAATTATATATATTATATAATGATAATATGATATATATACATACAGTGGAACAATCGGTTATACAATCCAACTTTGGAATAAGTCCAACTTGGTATAACGACCTGTTTGGACTCTAAAAGTTTTGCTATGGTACATGATCTTTGTTTAGAAATTTTTTGGAAAAACCTCCGGCACAAGCGTCAGACGGACAGTACACCAGTTCCTTCCATTGAGGTAAACAATACAGCCCTAATAACTTGTTGAATTTTCGCAGTGATTCTTGTTTTTTTCGCAGTAAAATTTTTTAGTAAATTTATTAACCATGAGTTCTAAGAAAGTTAATGAGTAGAGCCAAGCAACAAAGAAATATGGTTAGGATCACCATAGAGGTAAAAGAAAGAGATTGTTGTAAATATGAAGGTTGTATGCGTATCCGGGACTTGGCTGATGCCATACGGTATGCCGAGAATGACGGGTAATCCCTACAATTGTGATAAACAAAGATTTTATAAAATTGGCTAACGTTGCCCAAGAGGGGTGAAAATCGCTTACCAAACAAGAGTTCCCAAGATTTTATTGGAAGGAAACTCTCCTTACCAAAACATTAGAAAATGTATCTCTTTTAAAAAACTGTTTTGATTAATAATCATAAGATTTCGCAGTTACAATTGGTGAGTGGAGATCGCAACTCAGATTGTCAGCTGTTTCTACAGTAGTGCCGGGAGACTGTGGCGATATGTGATTTGGAGACCTCCCCATGCTCCATCTCCCCTAGCACTGCCACTAGAACCCCCACTGTCACATCACAGTCATGTGAGGGAGGAGCCAGATGGGGCAGTACACCCATATTGATTCATTACCAACAGGGGATCCAAGTGTCATCCAAACCCATAGCTGAAATACACCCACTTACATAACTAGCCAATATTCAGGTATATTTCATTGGTAGATGAGGAATGGTCAATAAGAATTTGCTTTACAAATTATTTTCACAGACTTATTCATAATGGCCCCCAAGCACCACAATGCAACATTACATGGTACATGCAGTTAGAGAAAAATCAAATCACCGCTTTAAAAAGCCGTTACATTCTTAGAATTCCTAAAAAAAACGTCTTAATAAAGATATCTAGATTTTCTTAATGGTTATAACAATACCAGTCCCATTAGTGTTTAGATTGGCAGACACATTCTTACTACATGGCACAGTATTTCCAGGCAACAAGATATATTTAGAACATAAATACCCAATACCTTACATTTATCCTACACCAAGAGCCTAACCTTGGACCCTGCTTGAGCAATGTACCTCTCACAGCCATAGCGCTTTGCAGTGTCCTATCGTGCCGATAGCCACAGTTTTTCAGTGCATAATAAACCCACTGCCTTCTGACTAGTGAAGCCTCCCATCATGTGATGTTCCTGAATCATTATAATCCTTGTAATACCAATTAGAACTAACCTTTCAGGGAAATTTATGACCATACATAATCTCAAATGCTTTAAAGGCCTCTCAATTGTCGTAAGCAGATATTTCACAGAATGAGTATTAACCAAGCCAGGCCCCTATGTAACCC
>JAXIVD010002742.1:0-2500 GCA_036785275.1 Cancer borealis
ACTATAATCAACACTTAGAAAAAAACACAATAGAGGAAAAATAAAAGAATAGTCGAGGCCAGAGAGAAAGAATGAAAGGAGGGAAGAGAAGAGAAGAGAAGAGAAGAGGAGAGGGGAGAGAAAGACAGTGGAAGAAAGGGAAATGAGGTGGAGAGAACAAACGTAGAATAAAGAGATGGAGGAGGAAAGGACAAAGGCGAAGGAAAGAGAAAAGAGAAAAGGAAGAGGAGGAAGGAAAAGGAGGAGGAGGAGGAGGAGGAGGAGGAGGAGGAGGAGGAGGAGGAGGAGGAGGTATCTCTACTGAGCACCTCCATCAAGCAACAGCGGAGGATGGTTTGCCAATTTCCCGAGTGGAGAGAAATGTGAGGAAAGAGAGAGTGGAGGAAAGGAGGAAGTGAATGGAGGATGTGGAGAGAGGAGTGAGAAGGAGAAATGGTGCGGAGAGAAAGAGGGGAAGAGGGGAAGAGGGGAGAAACAAGGGAGGGAGGGAGGGAGGGATTATTAGCGGAGGGAGAGGAGTGGGAGCGAAAGAGGGCAAGAACGAGGATAATGAGAGAGAGAGAGAGAGAGAGAGAGAGAGAGAGAGAGAGAGAGAGAGAGAGAGAGAGAGAGAGAGAGAGAGAGAGAGAGAGAGAGAAGCACAACCATCCCCTTCGCCCCCACACACCCTATACCCAACTCTTCGACATGACAAGAGAGGAAGGAAAGGAGACTAGGCGGGGAGAGAGAGTGAGAGGGAGGGAGGCACGCGCGGAGGATAGAGAAGGAAGGAGGAGGGAGAAGGAGGGAGGAGGGGGAGGTAAGAGGGTAGTAAGGACAAGTTACAACCCCGGTATTGGCTGAGAAAGAAATACTGGGCTATATTCCACCAATAGCAGCACTGAGAGCACGGCCTGCCACCTAGCGACACTAACCATAAATACTCACCAGATTAAACAAAATAATTTCACCGATTGCCCATAACCTCTCGCTGGTGACAAGGGTGGTGATGCTCCTCCCGTGAGAAGCCTCGGATACATTGTGAGGGAAGGAGGGAGGGAGGGAGGGAGGGAGGGAAGGAGGGAGGGAAGGAGGGAGGGGAAGGTCGAATCTTCAGAGCGTGTGATCACCATAGTAAGTTGTGACGTAGAATGGCGTGTATAACGAACGATATTACTGCATTGAGAGAGAGAAAGAGAGAGAGAGGGAGAGAGGTAGGGGGGGAGGAAAAAACTCATATATAACCATCATGTAGGAACAAGAGCGGCTATAGGGTGTCAGAGGCAAAATATATTACTTGTCATAACACGAGGGTGAGGCGGCGACAAGAAGGCGTTCACTCTCCATCCTTCCCTCACAACACACTCAAAGGCGACGGAATTAAGCACCAGAGAACACTTCCTTACATATAGTCACCTTCAGAAGGGGAGGAAAACTACGCTACGACGCCTCTTGAAGCTCCCTAAGGCGACGAGGACGAAGAGGGGACGAGGACGAGGCTTTAGGCAGGAGTAACTTTGGTCCTACTGACGTGTCTTTGATGTTATGTCATTAAGAGGCGAAAGGGAAGTTGGCTCCGCACGATTTTACCGCCACGCGCCACCTGAGCACATATTTGCCTTCACACAACTTACGCCAAGAGCCCGACAGACAGTCAACACCCGGAGAGGGAAGTGTAGGACATAGAAGGGTGACGCGGCGGCTCGGGACACTAATGGGAGGGAGTTGATGTACACCACGACTTGTATTGGGTGTGTTTTGATAATTTATTGTACTCTTTATCTCTCTCTATCTCTACCTCTCTCTCTTTCTCATCCGTGCTGTCCTTGAGGCAAAGCGCTTCCTCTCAAGGGCGGGCGCCACTCTGACCGCACCTCCTCCTCCTCCTTTTCTTCTTCCTCCTCCTCTTCCTCCTCCTCCTCCTCCTCCTAACCGGACTAGCTTGAAAGAAACAGGTTCAGGTCTGTTAGTTGAAGACATGACCAGATTCCTCGATGAGGTTCAGATCATTGGGAGTCAGTGTTAACCAATCCCGTGCGTCCCTCAGTGTGCGAAAACTGGTCTTCTCTTACGTCAGCCAATTACAGCGTTTGTTGACCTTGGCTTGTCCAATCACGCACCTCGCCAGGACTCTAAGGGCCAGAGGGCCATCACTAGTGAGCAAGACCCTTAGAGAAGACCATTGAAGGGGTGATGAGGCTTGGATGGACCTTAGCTCTTCTCCTTTTCCTCCTCCTCCTCCTCCTCCTCCTCCTCCTCCTCCTCCTCCTCCTCCTCCTCCTCCTCCTCCTTCTCCTTCTATTACTACTACTATTACTACAACTCGTCTCCCTGCTCCTACTCCCCTCCTTTTTCTTTTCCAGCTCCTCATTGACTTCCTCCTCCTCCTCCCTCAAGGACTCACGCTACGTAATAAGTACCAAGATCACAACCCCATTTCACAGAAGGACGAGGCCATTCTGGTGGAAACAAAATACATTTACTCGCAAAATATTACTGAAGTCACCGTTTCATCATCATC
>JAXIVD010002742.1:7500-33489 GCA_036785275.1 Cancer borealis
GCTACAATACATTCCAAAGTCACATACAAAAAAAAAAAAAAAGATTCAATGACAAAAAAAAAAGTAAAAGAAAAACTAAAATATGTCCCACTGCAAAAAAAAAAAAAAAAAAAAAAAAAAGATCACGAAAAAATGGAAAGAAAAAGAAAAAGAGAGCGAGAGCGAGAGAGAGAAAAAATAGTCTGTGTAAACATTTGACCCAGAGACAAACGAGCTTACTGTCTGTTTTTCATCTCATGTTCCTGTAATTTTCAACAGTGGGATGCATGCAGTGTTTTCTGTGGCGGAATGCTTTGTTTTTTTGAGGAGCACACATACACACACACACACACACACACACACACACACACACACACACACACACACACACACACACACACACACACTCTCTCTCTCTCTCTCTCTCTCTCTCTCTCTCTCTCTCTCTCTCTCTCTCTCTCTCTGGTAATGGTGATAAATTGGGTGATGGTGAAGATTGATGGTGTAGATTCTATTCCTATTGATGGTGATGGCAGACAGATAGTGATGCTGAGAGAGAAAGAGAGAGAGAAAAAAAAAGATAAAAGAAAGATAGGAGGGAAAGAAATAACATCCTGCATCTCAAAAGGTCACCAAGTCAAACACAAACAAAAAAACAGATAAGAGAGAGAAAAAAAAATCTACCTAACTGACAGGAGGAAGAGAGGAGAGGAGAAAGGAGGAGGGTAAGGGTGAGAGTAAGGGCGGAGGACGTGACCTTTTACGACCGATCTAGCCAAGTGACCTTGATCCTAGGGCGGTGTTCCAGTGCATGTGGTCAATAAATAAAGCAATATTGGTATTAGAATCACCTTAGGAAATATTCATATGCAGCGAGAGTGCCCTTAGGGAGAAAGAGAAAGAGAAAAGAGAGAGAGAGAGAGAGAGAGAGAGAGAGAGAGAGAGAGAGAGAGAGAGAGAGAGAGAGAGAGAGAGAGAGAGAGAGAGAGAGGACGATACAACTGTAATAGATGAACGAACGAAATTGACGAGACGAGGTGGCCAAGTGGGACGATAGAGGAAGAGGAGGAGGAGGAGGAGGAGGAGGAGGAGGAGGAGGAGGAGGAGGAGGAGGAGGAGGAGATGTTGTTCCCTCTTTCGTAAATTTCTTCCTCCATGTGCCTTATCGGAGTGTCACAAGAGCAAGAGAGCTCATGGCCTCTCGTTCTCTTGTTTTACGGCAGGAAGCGTCGTTCCTGCTGATGGCAAATATTCTGGCTGCCTCGGGGGGAAGGGGAAGGAGGAAGGGAAGGGGAAGGGGAAGGAGGAAGAGGAAGGGGAGGGGAGTGGTTTGCTGAGGTCCAGCGCGCCACTCCCCTCCCCAATGACCCCCTCCTGCCCCTCTCCTCTTCCCTCTTCCCTCCCTCCCACCACTGGCCTGATTGTGACCTGAGGCAGCGTGCGTGCTTGAGGGAAATTGGAGCATTAAAGAAGAAGAAGAATATGAAGAATATCAAGAAGAAGGAGAAGGAGATGAAGATGAAGAAGAAGATAGAGATAAAGATGGAAAGATACAAGACAGAATTTTTAAAGAATTTTTCAACAATTAATTCCACTCAAATATCAACAAAAATATCACTGGTGTATCTTGGCCACCACTACCACGCCCCACCCATCACTAAAACATCGAAACACGGCGACCTTCACCCGCCCCCAGCACACACACACACCACCAGTTTCCCACCTTCATAGCTTCCCTCAGTAGAAAAATAGTATTAAAAGCCTCTAACGATCAAAGGCATCCACGTAGGCAAGTAAAGACAGAAAACATATCAACACAAATCCAGAAGAAATTTGTCTCGACTATGCATCGCACCGGAGGCCGAATCTGGATGATATATGGATGAGCCGCGTCACCCGGACACAGCACGTCGTGGGAGGGTGGAAAGGGTTTACCTGGCGATGTGTTTCCGGGAGTGTGTGAGTGTGAGAGTGTGTGGAGGCTGCGTGTAGGAGGAGAACATAAGACATTGCAGCTAAGAGGATCAGGATGTGTAAGGGGATATAGGAAAGAAGGAGGTGCATGTAGAGGGAATGACTATAGAAGGGAGTGGGTGGGTGGAGGATAGGTGTGGATGGAAGGTGTAAGGAATGAATGAGTTAAGATATGGATGGAAATGGTATATGTGAGATGGATTTTGGACATGGAGGGTGACTTAATGATTGAGTATGTGGAAGGGGAGGTGTGGAGAGGTGTGGAGGTGGGTGTGGAGGTGCATCTCAAGTGTTGTGTTTGCGTGGGTGATGCGCAGTGGTGTTGTGCAATGAGTGTGGTGTTTGAGTGTTTGTTTGCATGGGTTAGGTGGTGTGTGGGAGCGGGGATATGGTGATGGTGGTGGTGTAATGTTGATGTATATGGTGATGAATTGTAATTAGTGGGTTTATTAGGCATATTAATTATCATGTAGTATTGTATTATCACTATTATTATTATTATTATTATTATTATATTATTATTATTATTATTATTATTACTATTATTGTTAATGTATTTTTTTATATATCAATTTTTTCTTGCTGTCATAATTAGCAATTGTGGAAAATATATTCTCTCTCTCTCTCTCTCTCTCTCTCTCTCTCTCTCTCTCTCTCTCTCTCTCTCTCTCTCTCTCTCTCTCTCTCTCTCTCTCTCTCTCTCTCTCTCTCTCTCTCTCTCTCTCTTCCCCCAAACAGAGAGACAGACAGGCAAGGACAGACAGACACACATACACATTCCAAGATTCCAACCAAACTGGAATCAACAAGGACTGGGAGACAGGATGGGAAGAAAAAGAGAGAGAGAGAGAGAGAGAGAGAGAGAGAGAGAGAGAGAGAGAGAGAGAGAGAGAGAGAGAGAGAGAGAGAGAGAGAGAGAGAGAGAGAGAGAGAGAGAGAGAGAGAGAGAGAGAGAGAGAGAGAGAGAGAGAGAGAGAGAGAGAGAGAGAGAGAGAGAGAGAGAGAGCAGAAAAAAATAGATGGATTGTCACTATATATTTCGCTTTCCATTTTCCTCTTCTTTTTTTTGGTATTCTTTCATGTCTTTTTTGTAACTAATTGCATTCAGTCACACGCTGTGGCTCTTCTATTACCTTTAATTTCTCTCTTTACCGCACACAATTGCAGCCTCACGACACGCAAAGGCAAACAAAATATATAGATAAAAAGTATTGCAGTCACTTTTTTTTTTTTTTTTTAAGCTCGAAGCGTTTCCTGTTTTCTTTTTAATTTTGAATATTTGCACCTAAGACTAAAACATTAAATATGAAAGAGGTAGAAAGGTGAAAAGTTATTATTATTATTATTATTATTATTATATTATTATTATTATTATTATTATTATTATTGTTATTATTATGGTGTATTTATTAAGATAAGGATACGGTTTAGATAATTTAAGTTGAGTTCATTGTAAGTTGATTGCCTTTACCTGCACGTTCTTGAGTAATGTTAATAATGGAAATATAATGAAAGATGTACATACAATACCTATTACGAAGTTTTTTTTTACATATTAGACGAAAATTGGTTTTCGATTTAATGACCCTAAACAAATCTACAAAAAAATGAGGTCGAACAGATTCTTGCAGCAAAAAGTTCCCCCAAAACAATGCTACATTTTAATTTTTCACTCATATTAATTAAGGTAAGACTTAAGACAATAGTAAATGTTGTCGTTCCTATTATTATTATTGCATATAAATGAACTAAATTAAAATGAAATAAAGTGTTACTGAAATAATGGAAATGATGCTTTTTTTTCAGTATTTTTCACCCTTTTTGCCAATCACTAGTAGTATAAACACACAAACAAAATATTATAGATACCTAGGATGGAAAAGAGTGTAAATTGACACCTCACACCTGGTATTAACTATGCATTTGATGACAGTAATAAGAAAATGTGACATAAATTAACACATAATTACACCTTTACCTATACGTTAATCCTATTTAATGACAGGTGATACGTCAAAATTCATACAGTCCCTATAATATTTCCACTGATTACCTTCTCACTCCAATAAACATTTTGAACGAGAGAAAGTTACCTATTCACAGCCTCTCACTCCCTTTTCAACGCCTCTATAAACACACTCCACCCCATGATAGACAGATAGAGAGTTGAATAGTCTTTCTACCTCATGGATATGTTCAACCTCTCTTATCCTCGCTTGAATCTAATGTGTTAAGCCTCCACCTAGTGACAGCAAGACCGTGACTCAATGTATATATATAAAAAAAAACTATACAAACTTACTCTACCATATGAAGTGACACATTGCATTAGTGTTGAAGATGACGATTTGTATTTAAGATCATAATCCACCTGTTCTAATGACGTGTATATCAACAGGTTAATGAGGAAGAGACGTGTGTGGTGTCAGAAATACCTGGTTTATATTAGATTTCTTAAACCAGGTCATGAAACTCTTCTTAAAGGTGAGAGAGAGAGAGCGAGAGCGAGAGCGAGAGAGAGAGAGAGAGAGAGAGAGAGAGAGAGAGAGAGAGAGAGAGAGAGAGAGAGAGAGAGAGAGAGAGAGAGAGAGAGAGAGAGAGAGAGAGAGAGAGAGAGAGAGAGAGAGAAAATGAAACTAAAGCGCAATCCTGAAGAAATACGAAACTAACAGTAAATCAACGACACAAAATGGATGAGAGAACGAAAAGAGGGAATGAAGTGCATGAGAAGGGAGAAGAAATAAACGAGAATAGGAAGTAAAAGGATAATGAAGGAAAGACATATAAATACCAACATTCTCTCTCTCTCTCTCTCTCTCTCTCTCTCTCTCTCTCTCTCTCTCTCTCTCTCTCTCTCTCTCTCTCTCTCTCTCTCTCTCTCTCTCTCTCTCTTTTGATCATTGACTCTCACGTGAATCGAGGTGTGTCTTAATGAAATCTGAGAGAGAGCGAGAGAAAAAAATAATATAAGGAGAGTGAGAGAGAAGAGCTGCATTGGGAGGATCGAAAACCGTAAGAGGAACATAAGGAAGAGATATAGGAGGAGGAGGAGGAGGAGGGAGGAGGAGGAGGAGGAGGAGGAGGAGGAGGAGGAGGAGGAGGAGGAGGAGGAGGAGGAGAAGGAGGAGGAGAAAGTAAGGAAGCATAGAGTGATTACAGGGTGTGGTTGCAGTAGTGTTGACGCATGTCGTGAGTGGATTGTTACGCATCACACTCAATGACAGAACCTTGAACTCAAAACGTGGTCTTCCTCCTCCTCCTCCTCCTCCTCCTCCTCCTCCTCCTCTTTGATGCGTTACTTCCCTCACGCCCTGGACGATTAGAAAGAGGAGGAAGAGGAAGAGGAGGAGGAAAAGGAGGAAGAGGGAGTGTTTACCGTACAGTGGAAGATATTTATAAAGAAAAAGTTGATCAAATATTTTTTTTTACCATTTTCAAGTTGAAAAATGAGGGAAAAAATAACAGAGGAAGTGAAGAAGGAAGAGGAAGAGGAAAGAGAAACAGGAAGAGGAGGATAGAGGTTAGCTATGTAACTGTTTAGAAGATAAAGAAGAATTATTAACTTATTCTATTTTTTATTCCTCTCCCTTCCTACCTTACTGAATAACTTAACACGTGATTCCTACCTGCCTTCCTCTCCCTCTCTCTTCCTATGTTATATTTATTCATTAACTAATAATATCCCGTATATAACCTTTTTTTTATAATTGAACTCTTAATTATTTTGATGGTCAGGAAATAAGCCTCAATCGCTCTTATCACCAACAACAACATCATCGTTATCAATTACGTTATCAGAGGAGATTATAAACATTGTAGAGCTAAAGATAAAAATAAATAAATGATAATAATAAATTTAACTTGACTAGAAATATTGGATGGAAAAAAAATGTGTTTAGTTTATTGGGAAACTTTTGTAATTTGAAATACTTGTCAATGAATTCACTTTTCATTCCCGTGTGTAGAGGGAAACAAAGTCACGTCAACAGACATTTACGACGGATGGGAAAAAAGGGGGAAAAAAAATAACATGAAAAGAAATAAAATAAAGAGAAACATGAAAGGCAGCAAACAGGAAAATAGAAAATGGTGAGGAAATTCAGACAAGAGACAAAGAGAAAGAAAGACTAAAAAAAAAAACACAATTATTGAAAGCTTAAAGGTAAAAGTTTAACAAATTCAAACAGTTAACAAAACGCCTAAAGAACAGACGGCCGGCAGCTCCACCTAAATAAATAAAAAAAAGAGCTAAAAAATATACTAGTGTTTCTAAATAAAGAGAATTTTGAGCTCCACACACACACACACACACACACACACACACACACACACACACACACACACACACACACACACACACACACACACACACACACACACACACACATACACACACACATACACAAAAAAAACGGGGGATGGGTTGAAAAATGTATAAAGGGCAGGTAACTGTTTTACACTAGGAAAGGGAATTCTGTTTGCTCAATATAAAGGCAAAAAGGGGAATGAAACTGAAGCAAAGAGACGAAAGCGAGTTAAAGCACACACACACACACACACACACACACACACACACACACACAAAAAAAAAAAAAAAAAAAAAAAAAAAAAAAAAACATTATCAACGCCACACTTAACAATTATTCCTTCACACACTAACAACACCAACACACTGTAACTAAAACTAACAAACACAAACAGAGAAATAACTTCTATATTTTTTCTTCGGTGTCAAGATGAGAATATATTTTTTAACTTTCACGTCATTATCTTGCACAAAATAAGGTTAATTGACATTCTATAACGTGCAATTAATTAACAGGTGAAACACGTGTCCAGTGAATATATTTTGGGTGACGGTTTTGTGCAATATTGACCAAAACTTTATAATAAAACCTTAATAAAACTTCATAAATAAATCTTACAGCTAACATATCGAGAACACAAGAAAAATGACTCATAGCCGCATTGCTCAACTCCGTCTCCTAAGTTTGAACATAGAACAAGTGAATCTACTCGTGTTTATTTCTCTTCCCTACGCTATCCCTCTTCACCTTTACCTTAATTAAACCTTTAAAGATGAGAGTTTGAGGAAAAATATATAGATGACGGATGCGTTTTCTCCCCCTCCACACCTCGCAGCGGGAGCTAATGCAATTGGACATACTTGCTCTGGGACCCGGAATCTACGCAGCCCTTGAATATATATTACAAAATGGAATTGCATCACATTATTCACAAAACGATGCCAATTAGTATCGCGTGTCAGGCGGGCGAGGTAAAGTTACACCCGAATGTGAGGGAAATGCACCAAAAAAATAATGTATGAGTAGGTTTTTAAATGCATTGATGAGAGAGACTTGGCAACGAGTGCTCTGTTGGAGGAGGAGGAGGAGGAGGAGGAGGATGTTTACCAGACGTATCGCTCCCTTCATTAAAACGACTGATGAAGCGAAGGAAAGGGAACACACACACACACACACACACACACACACACACACACACACACACACACACACACACACACACACACACACACACACACACACACACACACACACACACACACACACACACACACACACACACCTCGTATTCAAATCAATACTAATCTTAATCAATACCTCCCTCTCCTCCTCCTCTTACTCCTTCTCCTCCTCCTTCTCCTCTTCCTCCTCCTCCTCCTCTTCCTCCTCCTCCTTCTCCTCCTCTTCCTCCTTCCACACTTTACTTACAAAATAAAGGATAAGAAACTACAACAACAATTTGACATAAATCACAAGAAATGTATAAATAAAATCACCAAACAACTCGAACCTTGACAACCAGCTGGCAATAATTCCCTACATGGCTATTTGTGTGTGTGTGTGTGTGTGTGTGTGTGTGTGTGTGTGTGTGTGTGTGTGTGTGTGTGTGTGTGTGTGTGTGTGTGTGTGTGTGTGTGTGTGTGTGTGTGTGTGTGTGTGTGTGTGTGTGTGTGTGTGTGTGTATGTGTGTGTGTAAGCATATATTCCCAGACTCCTTTCATGACATTACCGGACACATAATCCAAGAAGCTAAGGAATCTCATGCAAATATTATGCAAATCTGGGTTGAGTTTGTTTACTGCGCTCTTGAACATGTTGCTAAACCTTGAGGCTGTTCAAGGGAGTCTAAGTTAGTAGCGAGGAAAGTCCGGGAGTGACTGTACGTACATGATGCTCCGGGGAAGTCAAGGAAACATGCAGTGATATATAATGGAATTTGTGGTCCAATGCATGAAAATTTCTCTAGCTGGTACATTTGGTGAAGGAGTTTCTATCATGCTCTATTTTTTGGTCTTTATCCGTTTGTCTCCCTCTTCTTTCTCTCTCTTTCACAAAACGTCTTCAGAAAATATACCTTTATTCTTGAGAAGTTGCAAGTCGTTATATCAGAAGTCAAGAAGAAAGTTGGTTCGCGTGCAGATAAGAAAATAAAGGTGTCACTTCTTGCAGGGATTTACAGGATACAGACATAAAGACTTGGAAGGTGGTGTGAAATATGGACGCAGCGTGATAAGACAGAGTAAGTGTAATGTTTATAGACAAGAAATAAAAACAGAAGGTAGAGGAGAAAGAATCTGTGGAGGACAAGAAGAATGAATGAAATAATAAAATATAGGAATGTAAGATTAAAGTACAAAAAAAAGGTGAAAAAAGATAAAAAATGGATAGTGTCTAAGAGCATCAAAGTGTGCATGAAATAACGTAAGTCTTAAAAACCTCAAAAAAAACTTTAAACATAAATCCACGCATGACTCTGCTCTTCCTCACTACCTGACACGCAGATGTAGATACCACTTCAATATTCTTACACCTTTCTCGTTTTCTTTGGCTTGCAGTGTGACCCAATAAAAAAAAGTAACACTACATATTCCCTATTAAACCGTATCCCCTCAAAGCCTTATACAAGAGCTTATGTTAAAATAAATACCCTTATACATATTCGATTTTAAGTTAATATAAGTTTTTCCATTCTCCTTTCCTCCTTTTTCAGGCCTAACTTATGAGGGACATCAATCTTCAACATACTAGTTCCTTTTAGTTGTTATTTTAAATCATTCTCTTCATGCAAGCAATACGTTATTTGTATATTTGCATTTTGGATAAATTTGCTTTTTGAACACTAAATGTAACAATTAAAGGATGAACAGTCAAAAGCCTAAAATAGTTAATGGAACCTTAACTCAGGAATGGTGGTAAGTAACTCAGTCACTCTTTTGTTCTTCGCATTAACTAAGTTTTCTGATAATTTCGTTCGTTCTGCGTGTGAAAAATGAGTCATAAAGATTACACCGGAATGCTTTATGAATACAGTCACCTCACTACTGCTGCTGCTGCTGCTGCTGCTGCTATCGTGTGATACAGAATGCTACACCATTTCACAATTTTTATAATGTTCATGCATTACTTTTATGAGACCAAGAATAATGTTTTCTTAATATTGTTGTTTTACCAAAGCGTTGTGTTACTACTACATGATATTTTCGCTTTTATTATGTAGAAAAATCCTGTATCGCGTTCAAAAGACTTGGAATTTTACTTGCACTCTCGTTTTAATGGTCATTTGTTGAGTTTACGAGATACATAACGTAACTGTCTTTCTTCACACGGTAATCAAAGGTAAACTGGGGTAAGCGTAGTCAGGAGGGTAATGTAAAGGAGTGCCAGGAGTAGGTCATTCCAGCAGTGCCACATCAACACACTTCCATGATCGACACAGAATCAACAGCAACGAAGAAAAACGGAATCAGTGACCAAATCTTACTGTCCAGCCATTGCCATCCATTATTCTTTCCTCCAAGACCTGAGGAGATGTCTTTCAGTCTCACTATAACAAATGTCTCGACCAACAACATGACTCCAAAGATCAGCTAAGATAGATAGAGTGTTTCAGTTTTGTCTTTCAAGCTTCACTCCTGTTTTTTTCATCCCTTTGGTTTTATCTCTGTGTGGTATGAAAAATTGAACGTCAACTTGGTGCCAGTACAGAAAATTGACGGTGTTGTGTTACAGGATAAAAATATGTTGATGTACTATTGTGATAAGTTTTTTTTTTTATATAGCTAAACACGATGAATGTTGCGGTGATTCTACTGTGTGTGTGTGTGTGTGTGTGTGTGTGTGTGTGTGTGTGTGTGTGTGTGTGTGTGTGTGTGTGTGTGTGTGTGTGTGTGTGTGTGTGTGTGTGTGTGTGTGTGTGTGTGTGTGTGTGTGTTTTATGCGACAGTGATGAATAAATTACAGCTAAATCAGAGATGAAAACAGAATTCAAACAAAACATGATGAAAGAGTATGAATAACCATCAAGCACACACACACACACACACACACACACACACACACACACACACACACACACACACACACACACACACAGACACACACACACACACACACACACACACACAGCTAAAGAAAAAAATAGAAAAAATGTGAAGAACAGAGAAGAAGAGAAGCTTAAGAAGAAAAGCTGATGATGATGATAATTATGATGACAGAGGAAACGAGAAAGAAAAAGAAAAAAAAGCTCACACCTAACAATCATGATATATTCTCCAAGACAGTCGCTTCCCTTCAGCCAAAATGTGTAGCGTGTCACTGGGACAGAACGCACAAAAGAAGACAGGAAAAAAATAGTCTTTACAATATGCGTGTCTGTACATCTCTCTCTTTCTCTCTTTCTCTCTCTCTCTCTCTCTCTCTCTCTCTCTCTCTCTCTCTCTCTCTCTCTCTCTCTCTCTCTCTCTCTCTCTCTCTCTCTCTCTTTGTTAGTTTTTCCATTACTACTACTACTACTATTACTACTACTACTACTACTACTACTACTACTACTACTACTACTGTTTTATTTTAATGAGTCCTAAGTAGTCTCATCCGTTGTTAAGTTGGTATAATTACTGTGATTATAATATTTTTTTTACGCCTTTTCACATAAAGAAAATGACTAGGAGAGGCTATATAAGGACACACACCCACACCCACACACAGACACACACACACACACACACACACACACACACACACACACCCACACCCACACACACATACATCTAACCTTTAATTTCCTTCACTATCCCTCTACCTACAAATTACATTCACCTTTAAGCCTTCGTTAGTTTTTTTTTCATCTTCTCTCAACTATTACTTATAACGCCCTAAGGTACTGCTTCCATTACTTCAGCTACTTCCTCGTATGCAGTGAAGCCTTCCCGCCCTTTACATTCCCTTATAATCCTCAAGGTGGGTCGTGTAGCGGAATGACGTCAACTGAGTGTGTTTCATCCTGTGATTATCCCTGTTACTGGAACGTGGTAGATTAATGACCTCTAGTTACTGCTGCTGCTGTTGTTGTTGCTGCTGCTGCTGCTACAGGTCGCCACGAAAACAACTTTTGATCTCTTCGCCTGCTTCCTTTTGCGTGTTTTTTTTTTTTTTATGTTGACTTCAAAGGGAAACAATGTATATAATGTACCTAAGGTTTTTATTATTTCGTTTTTTTATCTCTCTCTCTCTCTCGGTGTCTTGTTTTTTTCTATTTGTGTCCCAGAGTAGGTGTAGATTATTCAGGAAACAAGCCTTGATCATTTTTTTTTTTTTTTGTTTCCCACCATATTTAAAAGGAAAACACGGATGAGTAAAAAAAAAAGAAAAGGTAAACATAAAAGAGGGAAACAAAAATAGTGAGTTTGTAGGAGAAATACTAATTAACCTATTCAGTCTTATTAACATATTTTCCTGAATAATTATACACTGAGTCTGAGTATAAAGTGGTGCGTCATTGTCCTGTATTTTCCTCTGATTTCTACATTAACCTGAATAGTCGTAAGTAAAACAGTTAGGTTAGATAATAGAATAGTAAAGTAAGGCAAGAGTGTATAAGTAATAAAGGCGAGGCAGGGAAACAGGCAAACATCTTTAATTTACCTTAAAAATGCTTTGACTACATGAGATAAAAAACATACACACACACACACACACACACACACACACACACACACACACACACACACACACACACACACACACACACACACACACACACACACACACACACACACATAAAAGGAACAGAACGCAATGCATACACGTTATGGCTCAGCAGAAAAATAACTTGACATAATCCAATGCAACACAATATCGCAACACCACAACAGAGGACAGGGCAAGGCAGTGCAACATCACGCAACACCACGAACAACAAACAACACACACACACACACACACACACACACACACACACACAGCACAGAAGAAATAGCAAGAGATACACAAACCCCAACACAACACAACACAACACAACACAACACAACACAACACACAACAGTCACAAAACACTAAACGCAAACAAAAATAGCTTGAAATGACACACAGAAACAGAAAGAGAAAGAGAGAGAAAAAATAAAAAATAACACCAATCATGCAAATACCAAGTCAGACAGAAATCTCTTCCCAAACCTCATGCGACAGTGGAGGGAAGTGAGGGTGGAGGGAAGTGAGGGGTGGGAGGGGGGGATGAGGGAGAGAAAGGGGGGGGGGGGGGGCAACACACGCAGGACCGAAATCGATGAGACCGTGGAAGCCAGACACGCGACCAGCCAACACCGACACGCACACACACACACGTACACACACACACACACACACACACACACACACACACACACACACACACACACACACACACACACACACACACACACACACACACACACACACACACACACACACACACACACGTACATAGCCTGTCCATATGGGTGGTCATCCATGCACATCCACCAAACTGTTTTACACGTACACACAGCCTTCCAAACACGTTCACATATGTACATCCATTATTTGCCACACATACATACACACAACCACGCTCACACACTCACACGCACACCCACACCCACACCCACACACACACACACACACACCCACACCCACACACACACACACACACACACACACACACATTACATTCTATAGAAATTCAATATACACACAAAAAAACCATGTCTATTTCCATTACTTTTCTTCTTCTATTCCTTATTCTTTGATTTCCAACTCACAGATAACAATTATTATCATTATCAAGATGAACATATTATATAAAGACAGATAAAGATAAAAAACAAACATTATAAAGACATTAATTTGGAGTTTAGGACCAAGCGGATGATACTTGATCCTATTAAAGTGATGTGGATAGATTCGTGGATCAATAAATGTGGAGGTTTAAGAATAATAATAAGTTCCTACCACCACCACCACTACTACTACTACTACTACTACTACTACTACTACTACTACTACTACTACTACTACAACTACTACTACTACTGGAAGGAAGGAATGGAAATGGAAGGCTGGAAAAATAAGGGAGTGATGCCAAAGAGGTGTGGGGTGAGATGCTGGAAGGTCCTTGAAACGCGTGATGATATATGAAGGAGGAGGAGGAGGAGGAGGAGGAGGAGGAGGAGGAGGAGGAGGAGGAGGAGGAGGGAAAATAATAAATGGGTGTGGTAAAATGAAAGGGATAAAGAGTGCGAAGAGAAGAGAAGAAGATAACGACGAAAAAGATAAAAAAAGAAATAAAGAATGAAGTGCATGAAAGGAGAAAAGAAGATAATACTAATCATCACAAAGGAGAAGGAATGATGAGATAAAAATAAAATAAAATGTAAACAAAGAAAACCCGCAATACTACCGCCATTACAACAACAACAACAACAACAACAACAACAACAACACTGCCGAGCGAGGATGAGACACTAACGCAGCACGAAGAAGAATAAAAAGAGAAACAAGTAAAAGAGAAGAGAAGGTAAACATAATCACAATCTTACCCTGAAAAAACTAATCTTTTTCCTTCCCTCTCTTCTCCTCCTCTTCGTTAGCCTCCATACCTTTTATTTCTCCTTTATCTATCTACTCCTCTCTTCTCTCTTCTCTTCTATCTACTCTCTCTGCTACTGAGATCAAAACTTCAAATTCTTCCTTAACACACATTCCTTTCAGTCTCACGATAAAAGTGCAATGCATCAAACTACAAAGTCAATGCAAATTATAGCATTAATAGTCTTCCTTCTCGTGTCATTCGCTTCAATATTGATAAGGATGATGCAGGCTAAGTCCATAAAACATTCATATTGGTGCTAAGTCTATCGCTGCATTTTTAACTAAGCTCTTTTCCGAAGGGTTATGGGGTAGAAATGGAGGTACTAGACTGAGGGAGACAAAATGGAAGAATTCTCTGGTTGGGATGCAGTAAGGTCAAGTGAAGAGAAACCTAGCTAGGTCATGGATGTTGAAGGTGAAGGTAGGTCAAGAATCAAAGTGTATGGTCAAGGAATGAAAATTTAATCCCTCGTGGTAAGGTAAGGTTTGGTTAGGTTAGGTTAAGGTTAGGTTAAGTATAGGTTAGGTTAGGTCAGGTTAGGTTAGGGTTAGGTTAGGTTAAGGATAGGTTAGGTTAGGTTAGGTTAAGGTAAGGTTAGGTTAGGTTAAGGTTAGGTTAAGGTTAGGTTAGGTTAGGTAAGAATAGGTTAAGTTAAGGTTAAGTTAGGTTAAAATTATCACAAAGGAAGGAACGAGGAATGGATTTTGATGTTTTTTATATATATTTTTTGTTAGTTTATTTTAAGGCCTGTAGATGAGGGTGTGGGGGAGTGCAGCTGCATATGCATGACGTTTATTTTCCGCTCCTCCTGCACGCATAGTTTTATTTCTCTATTTTATGAAGGGTAAAGTGGAAAGGATGGGAGGAGGAGGAGAAGAGGAAAGAGAGGAGGAGAAGAAGGAGGAGAAGGGAGAGGAAGAGAAGAAGGAGCAGGATTCCGATTAGATAATGGCTTTAGTATTATTCTATATTTATTTCTTTGTTATTCTATCTCTCTCTCTCTCTTTTTATCTCTCTCATTCTCTCTCTCTCTCAGTACTTCAGTTAGTTATTTAAGTATCATAATTGTTTCAGTAAGTCTCTATGCTAATTCATATAATTTTTTCCCATTTTTTTGACTCCATTTCTAAGCTATGAAGTTATAATGTTAAAAAAAAAAAATTATGAGTGAAATTACTAAACGTTCATTGTGTTATGTTTTTTTTTTTCATTTGTGTTTGTATATAAAATTTTTTTCATTTAACCAACAACCTCCTCCTCCTCCTCTTCTCCTCCTCCTCCTCTTCCTCTTAATTCGTACTGAAACCACTACTTGAATATTTATCGTCTGCCTCATGAACGCGTTAAACGGCATTACCTACTATAATATTAAACATTCGCTGATAAAGCCGTTACGGGATTATTAAGGTTCAGGCCTTCATAAATGACGCTGGACTTAAATTCACAACTTTACATTGAAGCAATTCTAAAAATACTCAATATATCCGACCAGTCACGCAAATATAACTTCACCATTAATTTTCATATCGACTCTTTCTCTCCTTAATATAATTTTCTTTACTACTACTACTAATACAATACGTATATCAATTTCCACACACACACACACACACACACACACACAAACACATAAAAACATATTAATACCGTTCCCCTTCCCCTCAAGTGCCACCAATCAGCCACAGTGCCAACACCTCCCCCCCTTGGCACCCCACTGGCACTGTCGCTGGAGTGGGATCGTCGCTTCAGATTTATACAGTAACCAGACTAAATACATCGTAGGATTTATGCTCTTGTGATTAAGGCGACAAGAGGATTATTTTTTATTGATGACGGCATACCTCCTCCTCCACGCCTTCTGGAGGGGGAGGAGGAGGAGGAGGAGGAGGAGGAGGAGGAGGAGGAGGGAGGAGGAGGAGGATTAAGGAAAGGGTGGGAGAAACCTGCAAGGAAAGGGAAGGGGAGGCAAAGAAAGGAAGGGAAAGGATCGAACGTCTAGTGTGTGTGAGAGAGAGAGAGAGAGAGAGAGAGAGAGAGAGTAGAGGAGAGAGAGAGAGAGAGAGAGAGAGAGACGGAGAGAGTGAGAGAGAGATGAGAGAGGTAGAGAGAGAGAGAGAGAGGAGAGAGAGAGAGAGAGAGAGAGAGAGTGTTAGGGTGGACGGATGAACGAACAGACACACAGACATACACACACACACGCACACACACACACACACACACAGTCGTCATTAGGTCTCGCCTAACCTGCACTCCCTAACGACCCATCATTACCTGGCCCTCGATACCTGCTTCTTGTTATCTCTTCCACTCCCCTTCCTCCTTTTTTCCTCTTCCTCCTTCTTTACTACTCCTCCACCTCCTCTTGTCTCTTCTTAACTTCTCTCCCACCCTCCTCTTTCTTACTCCTCACCTCTTCCTTCCTTACTATTTCTCTATCTTCTCTTGTCTCTTCTTAGTCTTCTTCGCTATTCCTTCTTTCTTATCCCTCTCTTTTATTCCTGTCCTCCACATTTTCCTTTTTTTTCAGTCCTCCTCTTATTCCTGGTCCTGCGCATTCTCCTCCTTCACTTGTTTCACAGACTCATATTTCGTAAGCCTTGTATCTTGGCTCGTATTTCGCCAGCAGTGTTTCCTGTTCTTCCCTTCGTTATTAAGGAATGCAAAGGTTACGTCAACAAACCCGTGATAACACTAAACCCAGCCCACAGTTTGTACCTACGATGTACTTTTCCGTCAGCCTTTTTCCCTTGCCTCTCCACAAGCTAATGTTGACGTTTAAAGCACTAGAATTGAGGGTTAGTCTTAGTGGCGAGGCTCTGAAGTGAGAGTGTTTGCTTCAGAAGATTTTGCAAACACTTGGGATTCGCGGAGTGGAATGTAATTAATGTTTCTGATGTAGTCTTACTTATGAGGTTATTAGAATGTCGTCTTTCCTTTCCTATGAATATTTTTTTTTGCAAGAAGGTAATTCACAGATAATTCGTGAAGTTGATATATTAGGTGGTAATTAAGGTTATTATTAATTAAGGTTATTATTGCTTTTAACACCTGATTGCGTTTGTAGGTTGAAGTTCAGCGATGCACAATTGTTTGCATTGCAGGTGGCACTTTGCAATGTGTGTGTGTGTGTGTGTGTGTGTGTGTGTGTGTGTGTGTGTGTGTGTGTGTGTGTGTGTGTGTGTGTGTGTGTGTGTGTGTGTTGTGTGTGTGGAGGGTGTGTGGCAGCTGGATAACCCACGTTCTCGTAAAATATTCGTGCTGTCAATGTGCGAATGTTTACTTCCCACAGTAAACAAGTCCTCTGCAAGCAAGCAACTCACCTGCTGAAAATACCTGACCATAAACTACGGTCTGAAAAATAGGTGAGTTTCCAAAGGTTTGTTCTGCGGAGGAAACATTTTGATGCACTTGATCGTTAAAAGAAAAACAGAGAGAGAGAGGAAAAGAGAGAGAGAGAAGAGAGAGTAAAAATATGAAAACCTTAGGAAATCAATGGTTTTCTATAAATAATTTTCTTGACAATATAAGAGTATCTAACCTACTCACACACACACACACACACACACACACACACACACACCACACACACACACACACACACACACACACACACACACACACACACACACACACACACACACACACACACACACACACACACACACACACACACACACACACACACACACACACACACACACACACACACATTTATACAGGATTTTCTCTATCCTTTATCCTTCTGTCTGTATATATTCCCCTCACGCCTCTTTCCTCTACTCTACACTGTCCCTTCCTCACGAAATCCTCCCTTTTCCCTAGTCCTAATACTCTTACCCTTCTTACCTCCTTCCCTTCCCTTCCCCCTCTTGCCTTTACCCTATCCTTTCTCCCCTCTTTCCAATCCCTTCCCCGTCTATTTGCAGCCTCCCCATCACCCTCACACATCCTCCATACACATTTTTCCTTAAGCTTCCTATACAAATTACATTCACATCCTCCCCATTCTGACTTTCCTCTCTTTTGTTTTCCTTCTCTGAGTGTCTTTTCCTGCAATTTCCCTTCCTGTTCTCCCTCACATAACCCACACATTCTGTACTCAATCCTCATCGCCTCATAGTCTTAACCAACACACCTTCTACCCACTGACACTCACACATATCTTCTTAAATCCGTCCTTTTCATTCTTAAGGGATCGCCTACCTTCCTCAAGGGGCTGGAATCTAACACAGAGGCGTTGGAAATCGGCTTAGGTTGTGTTGGCTTTTTCCGGTCACTGAAGACAAGCCGAGAAACCCAACTGCAGTCTTAAGTCAAGCCATGAAGCCACTTATCTGCATATCTTAGGTGACTTAAGTGGCAGAACAAGGCAACATAAATGAGGTTAGAACTGATTCACTTTACTTGCCTATTGCTTTACTCTCTCTCTTTCTCTCTCTCTCTCTCTCTCTCTCTCTCATGTCGTGACCCCGTTGTGCCTCCAAGGGGAAGGAGGAGAATGAGGAAGGGAGTGATGAGGCGTGAATGAAGGAGTGAGGGAAAGAGTGATGGAAGATGGTGAGGCTGGGATGGTGATGCTGTGAGGAAGTGATGAGAGGTTGTGAGTCTGGATGGTGACGCTGTGATGGTGAAGGGTGATGATGTAATGATAATGTAATGAATGTGATGATTAAAAATAACAATAAATTTCTTTGTAACACGAGACAAAAAAAAGAAGTGAAATATTGATATAAATGGTGAGAAATTAAATTGAATATAAGAAACTTCACAATGAATAAAGAAAAGGCTAAGTATAAACACACACACACACACACACACACACACACACACACACACACACACACACACACACACACACACACACACACACACACACACACACTAACAACACCAAAAAAAAAATAGCAAGGAGGAGAGGCATCAAATGGAGGAGACGTAATATAGGCGACAGAAAGAGAGAGGAGGAGGAGGAGGAGGAGGAGGAGGAGGAGGAGGAGGAGGAGGAGGAGGAGGAGGAGCTAAGGGTTTTGCTCCTCCGCCTTGCTATCTGGTCTGGATGTTTCGACGAGACGATTACAAGCATCCATCAAGGGGGGGGGGAGGGGCGAACCGACGGTCAAGAGGGGAAAAGAAAGCTCTCTCTTTCTCTCTCTCTCTCTCTCTCTCTCTCTCTCTCTCTCTCTCTCTCTCTCTCTCTCTCTTTGTGGCACCTTGAAAGAGAGCGAGAGGCGAGAGCGAGAGCGAGAGCGAGAGCGAGAGAGAGAGAGAGAGAGAGAGAGAGAGAGAGAGAGAGAGAGAGAGAGAGAGAGAGAGAGAGAGAGAGAGAGAGAGCGAGAGAGAGAGAGAGAGAGAGAGCGTGTCCGACATAATTATCCTGACAGAGCAAAATCATTAGCATAATTCATTCCTATGATATGATCTGCCTCTCTCTCTCTCTCTCTCTCTCTCTCTCTCTCTCTCTCTCTCTCTCTCTCTCCACCCTGCTTTCTCCCTCCTCTTTTCCTCTTCTCTTTCCACACCCTCTCTCTCCCTCCCTCCGTCCCTCCCTCCCTTTCTTTACCCTCGACATTCTTCTCTTCTGTTTCCATTTTCTTTCTCACTCCCTCTTGTCTTCTTTGTCATTCTTTTGGTTATTGCTGTTTTTTTCTCTCGTCTCCCTTTTCCTTCTTTTCTTTCTACACTAGTTTTATATTTTCCTCTTTTTTCACCTGTTGTATTTTCTCACTTTATCACCTTTTTTTTTTCTTTTCTTATTTTCATTTGCATTAATCAGTGAACATTTCATTTTCCATCGTTATTCATTATTTTGGATTTTATTTTCTAACCTAATTCTTCACTGTATAAAATAAAACAAAAACACATACAATTATCTTACTTTTCATACCTACTTTTCATTCCTCCCTCTTTGCATATCCTCACATTCCCTTCTTTTTCCTCTCTTTTTGTAGCTTATCGTTATCAGTGTCTACCATTATCATCATTATCACAACTCCTTCTCACGAGGCTCCTCCTTCCATTTCTTCGCCTGCTTCCTCCTCTTTTCTTCCTTCTCCTCCCCTGATATAGCGGCAGTAAACTTGCTCCTCCCTCAGAACACCGTGACATTTCTACTGATAGTGCAATCTGATAGTGTTACGGATGGCGGCCTCACGGACAATAGACTTTGGAGGAGGGAGGAAGAAAGGAAGGGAGGTGGAGGGAGGAGGAGGGAGGAGGAGGGTGATGATCCGGAGGAGTTAGGGTGGAGTGTGTGGGTGGAGTGAGGTAAAGAGGAGAGAAAGGAAGGAAAAGAAGATACGTGTGATGTATGATAATGATGGTGATGGTGGTGATGGTGGTGGTGGTGGTGGTGGTGGTGGTGGTGGTGGTGGTGGTGGTGGTGGTGGTGGTGGTGGTGGTGGTGGTGGTGGTGGTGAAGGTCAGAAAATAATGCAAAATAACACTTAACACCTATAATTTTCCTTGCTTCCTTTATTTATTCACTTTCTTTGGTCACCTTTCCTTCCTCTCCTTCCCTTCCTTCCTTCCCTCCTCCTTCCTCTCCCTCCTGCTTCGCTACTGATGTACTGCAACATTCCTTTCCACCAAGTCACAGGTACAGTTCAACTCATAACACAGGTAACATCATGCATTAATTAACACAGGTGAAATGGGTGCTCCAGATTTTCATGGTCTGTTTCCCTTCCCTCTTGTCTCCCTTGTATCCCTGTTTTACCCTATTTTCTTGTTATTATCCTATTTCTCTCTCATTTTGTCTTATCTTACACTAGTATCTCCTTCTCTTTGTCCTTTTCTCCCTCCATCTACTGCGTCCAATTTTATTATTTCTTTTTTTATGAGTGATATTAGTCTTTTTAACGTGAGAAAGAAGCTTACAACTCAGAAAAAAACGATATTATAGATACTGATTGAGCAGCTTAGATTTATAGTGACGAATCAATCTAGACTATTCAATGTGGAAGAGAGAGAGACAGTTCCATTGGCTGATATCTTAACTAAATGATGGTTAAGTCTAGTGAAAGATTTTAAGATTGAACATAACCAAATTTTTTCTCCCTAACCCCATCTATAAATGTTATATCAAACCCGTTATACATGTTGTTTACTATCCCTTGTTTGCTGTATGTCCTGTATCTGCCCTTCATAGTTGTCTGTCGTGCTCCTGTTCAATCCAATGGCCTCGTCAGGAACTAATTGGACATCCCTTCCTCTCCCTATCATGCTCGTCCTCTCCTTCCCTTTTTCTACTGATAAGATTGCTATATTTGTTTCCCTATTGTATGGTATCAATTCTATCTTTTTTCTACTTTTTCAATTCGATAATAGTATTTTTTTTAGACTATATGCCTTTCCTATTTTTTTTCTTATCGTTTTATACCGAGAACATAATTTTCTATATCTATTGAACGAAAAGAGTTTGATATGAAAATACACGTAGCTTTACATTGCTTTTCATTGCTACATAAAATAATACCTTAAATGTGTAGCTGTCGGGATCAGTTTTTTTTTAAGAGGTGTATCTCTATTTCCTTCCCCGTCGCGTTGCTCACCCAGCCTTCAATATGATGTCAAATGCAGTCCAATGTCTTGTCTCACAGCCTAGTTCCAATCTCATCTGACTATAAAACACAAGGTTGGAGTGAAGTTAATTTTTCGTACGTCCATTACAGTCACCGCACTCTTGATGGATAACGATTAATTTATTACTTTAAATTATATAGATTTTTACATTCCTACCAATCGATTTTTTCTTATGATGTTTTTTTTTTTACCTTTTAATCATCCAACATTTAAGAAAGTTGAGATAAATTGCGATTTTAGTTTATATTTTCAGTTTTTTTTCCCCTTATCTGACTGTCTATCTGTTACGTACTATGTGTTCAATTCTTATCCTCCCAATTTAAAGAGAAAGAAACGAAAGATAATAGAAACATTACCATGCTAAATTAACCTCCTTGTCTGTACTCTTTGACTGTCGGTACTACAAAAAATACATAGATAATACTGAATAGATTACATGGTACTCGGGTACAAGTGAATTTGCATCATTTGTGTAATTGAATATACCGCTGAGAAAACTATCTCCCACCATTACCACATTCACTGACCCGTTCATCTCTAGACTCTACGGACTATAACATACTTCCCAAGGCCTTGAAACACACTTATTCCGCTCCTTCAGGTGATATGCTTATAAGGGTTCCAATCGCACGTCTTAACAGCATTCAAATCCCTCTTACTATAAAGGTAAAATCATCAGCATACTTATTTTTTTCTCTCATCTTTTCCTTCGTTAAGTGAGATTTTTGCGAGGGAGAGGAAATCCATTACGCTTATAAATATGACTGAATAAAGGAGTTTACCGTGTTTGAGTTTTGTTGAATTACAGGTAAGAAGACATCAATTAAGGGGTAACTGTGTATGCGTGTATTTTTTAATTTACCTGAGAGAGAGAGAGAGAGAAAGTAAAAAAAAGAAATAAAAAAAGAAAGGAAACACGAGAATGAATAATGAAGCGAGGGACTAAAAGCAAACGGAGTATAAAGTAGTAAAACATAAAGCAAAGACGAAGAGAGAAGGAGGGAGAGAGAAAAAAAAGAAGCAACGTTTTTAGACACGTAATAAGGATTGACTGAGGAGGGCTGTAGGGGATTATGGAGGAGGAGGAGGAGGAGGAGGAGGAGGAGGAGGAGGAGGAGGAGGAGGAGGAGGAGGAGGAGGAGGAGGAGGAGGAGAGAGAGAGAGAGAGGAGGAAAGAGAGGAAGAGAAGGCAGTAGAGAAAAAAGAAATCTAGTTTGTGGAAGTGGTCTCTCTTTCTCTTTTTCTTTCCTCTCTCCCTCTCTCTTTCTTTTTCTTTCTCTCACATATAGCTAGATTATACAAGACTACCTGCAACACCCTCATCCAGTTTTCACCGCTGCCTCGCTGCTAAAACGAAACCCTGAACAAAAAATATCCGTAATTCCGTGCTGTATATTCTGATACCGAATAATAAGTACAATAATGCATAATATAGAGCCTTTCCTATAACATTAAACTCTAAAGTCAATAATATGCAAATGCTCTCAATCTATATTCATCGCTCTTAAGATGAGAGGACGCCTTATAAATACAGTATTTTCACTATCAAAACAAAAGCGCAAGAATTTATGGTTTCAAGCTGAGGGAGACGAGGTTTGAGTCTGTTTACAGCGTGGCAGGACAGGCGGGAAGGCTTGTAAAGGACGTGTAAGGTAGCAACAGGGGCATGGGTTTGTCTGTTGGTCTGTTAGTCTGTTGAGGTCGAGGTGGGTGTCTGTGTAGTCCCCCCGAGTCACAGGTGTTTCAGGGGCACTTCAGGGGGACTCTTCAGGGGTCTTATCGCAGCTTAGTTTATGGGCGAAGAATTACGTGACACTTGCATATGAGTCTAGCAAAGCAGCTTAGTTTCAATGTGACTTAGGAAAATTGTTACGGGATAAAATTAAATGTACATACGCTTGTTTTAATCCTCGGTGTCATATTTTACGTGGAATGTTCATATTTGTGGGAATTCATATTTTCGAAAACAAATTTTGTGTGTGTGCATATATATGAATAAAAAAGGGTTAGGGTTTTGTGGTAAAAAAAAGTGCATTAAGCTTAATACCATAAAAGACTATTTTCTCAAACGCTGAAATAATGTTTAATCTGCTTATGGAGCCGATTAGTTGTTTATGTAGGACGTCAGACACATCAACACGCTCGCTATCAGGTCACCACACAATTATTTACTCCATTAATTACGTCTCTCGCCTCTATATTGGTTCCTCACGCCAAGAACATACAGCTGCAACGTATTATTATTTTCACTGCCTTCCTCTGACTTCCCAAGGTAACACTTCACTGCTTTTCATAGGTATTCCATCTTTCCATTTTCCCTGATCAAAAATATTACCACCTCTCCGCCATAACACTGGTTACGAGAGAAGAACAGTCATGAAAACTAGGCATGATGTGGATTTATGGACAAAATTCCTCTTCCCATTTCACAATTTGAGTTTTGAATCGTTATTATGGGTTCTAATACTACTTCAGCGTCATTACGATTGGAAGAAAGTCACCTGCAGTGTAAATAATGTGTTTTGCGTTCATAAGGAGATTGGAATGTGTGTGTAAGAGTGTTTAAGGGGTTTAAGTGCACGAGGGTGTGGGTGAGGGAAAGGTTTGTGTCATTTAAGTCCTTTTGATGATGCTACAAACTGTTGCGTCCTTACATGTCATCATCATCATTATCATCATCATCATCATCATTCTACCCACTCCCTTCTCTTCAAGTCTTTCTTTTCCTTCACCTTCTTGATATTAAGATAGTTTACATAATCATAATATAATAGAGTGACATTACTTCTTTTTTTTCCAAGCTTAACTAATAGCATTCTTAATATCAACATTTATTTCTTTTCCTCTATTACCACCTATGTTCACCTTACAATTTCAAACGTTTTCTCATCATTGTGAACGTGTTACTGAATGGACAAAAAAAGTATATATGATTCTCTCAATGCAGTGATTCCTCGTATTTTACCTTCCCATTCTTCTATCATCAGGAACTCACATATATCTACTATTTCAACTGGTTTCAATTCTACATGTCTCAATACTATCCACATATCAGTATTTTCCAACGTCCTTTCAATGATTTTTTGACACATTCTCTCGTTTTGATTTTCTCTTCTGTTACTCTATTTCCATTCAAATTTTTCATCATTGCATAGAAAGAGAGAAAAAAATCGATGTAACAAAGGTTAGATAGAGGATAGATCAAAACTACAATACGCACACACCCACACACACACACACACACACACACACACACACACACACACACACACACACCCACACACACACACATATGGATACTTATAGACACCGGCGCAGTGGTGAAGCATCCGTGTTAGTAAACCTATTAACCACCAGTTCGATTCCCGTTTCCAGTAATAACTTAACCAATCGGTGAGTGATATAAAAAAAAAATTGATGTCTATGTTCCCCGTTCACTCTATAAATCACTCTATATATTAGTGTCAATAGGAAACATTGTGGTAGGGAGCGAGGCCTGGGATACTACAACGGCTTTATATTACCTAACATTACAACTACATCATCTACATACGCGGCCTCGCAAAGCAGTGTAAATGCATCATCCGCCCAAGCCATCACCGCCCGTGTATCACCTAATGGGCGTGAACACTGACAGTCATAGGTATTAACAAAACTGAAAATATGCATGACAGCACCAAATTATATACAACAAAAGCTCTTTTTGTATGGAGTGGAAAACTAATTATGTAACTTTGTGTGTGTATGTGTGTGTGTGTGTGTGTGAGAGAGAGAGAGAGAGAGAGAGAGAGAGAGAGAGAGAGAGAGAGAGAGAGAGAGAGAGAGAGAGAGAGAGAGAGAGAGAGAGAGAGAGAGAGAGAGAGAGAGAGAGAGAGAGAGAGAGAGAGAGAGAGTTCTACACACTCTCCCTCTCATTATTGCAGACAAACAGACTGGGTCGTGGCAGTCTCTTCCGCCCCACACGAGTTTTAACACTGTTCGCTACCTCCCCCCCTCCCCCTCTCCCTCTCTCTCTCTCCTCTCTCTCTCTCTCTCTCTCTCTCTCTCTCTCTCTCTCTCTCTCTCCTCAGCAACACATTTACACGCCCAGACTTCCCCTCAAAACACATCCTCTCCTCCTCCCCCCCACGCCGTAACCATCCTCATATACCGCTTTCCTTGCTCCTTTACATCTCTCTCTCTCTCTCTCTCTCTCTCTCTCTCTCTCTCTCTCTCTCTCTCTCTCTCTCTCTCTCTCTCTCTCTCTCTCTCTCTCTCCTCTCTCTTTCTCTCTCCTACGACTGACCAGCCCAAACTTTTCCTCTTCATGCATATTTGGGGAAAGTTTGTAATGGTATTAGTGCTCCGCGTCCAGCAGTTTGAACCTTTGAAGGAATTTTGTGTTTTCAACTTTGTCAAAACGATATTCAGAAGGGTGAATTCAGTCGGTCGGGGATTCCAGGCCGCTAGCTAGCTCTCCCGAGTCTCTTTTTACAGGTGAGAATAAGTCTAGTGTACATTTTAGGTGTAATAGTCAGGTGGAAATGTCTGGCGTAATAGTAGTAG
>JAXIVD010002742.1:38689-43689 GCA_036785275.1 Cancer borealis
ATAATTTTCCTTGCTTCCTTCATTTATTCACTTTCTTTGGTCACCTTTCCTTCCCTTCCCTCCCTCCCTTCCTTCCTTCCTTCCTCTCCCTCCTGCTTCGCTACTGATGTACTGCAACATTCCTTTCCACCAAGTCACAGGTACAGTTCAACTCATAACACAGGTAACATCATGCATTAATTAACACAGGTGAAATGGGTGCTCCAGATTTTCATGGTCTGTTTCCCTTCCCTCTTGTCTCCCTTGTATCCCTGTTTTACCCTATTTTCTTGTTATTATCCTATTTCTCTGTCATTTTATCTTATCTTACACTAGTATCTCCTTCTCTTTGTCCTTTTCTCCCTCCATCTACTGCGTCCAATTTTATTATTTCTTTTTTATGATTAATATTTGTCTTTTTAACGTGAGAAAGAAGGTTACAACTCAGAAAAAAACGATAGAATAGATACTGATTGACCAGTTCAGATTTCTAGTGACGAATCAATCTAGACTATTCAATGTGGAAGAGAGAGAGACAGTTCCATTGGCTGATATCTTAACTAAATGATGGTTAAGTCTAGTGAAAGATTTTAAGATTGAACATAACCAAATTTTTTCTCCCTAACCCTATCTATAAATGTTATATCAAACCCGTTATACATGTTGTTTACTATCCCTTGTTTGCTGTATGTCCTGTGTCTGCCCTTCATAGTTGTCTGTCGTACTCCTGTTCAATCCAATGGCCTCGTCAGGAACTAATTGGACATCCCTTCCTCTCCCTATCATGCTCGTCCTCTCCTTCCCTTTTTCTACTGATAAGATTGCTATATTTGTTTCCCTATTGTATGGTATCAATTCTATCTTTTTTCTACTTTTTCAATTCGATAATAGTATTTTTTTTAGACTATATGCCTTTCCTATTTTTTTTCTTATCGTTTTATACCGAGAACATAATTTTCTATATCTATTGAACGAAAAGAGTTTGATATGAAAATACACGTAGCTTTACATTGCTTTTCATTGCTACATAAAATAATACCTTAAATGTGTAGCTGTCGGGATCAGTTTTTTTTTAAGAGGTGTATCTCTATTTCCTTCCCCATCGCTTTGCTCACCCAGCCTTCAATATGATGTCAAATGCAGTCCAATGTCTCGTCTCACAGCCTAGTTCCAATCTCATCTGACTATAAAACACAAGGTTGGAGTGAAGTTAATTTTTCGTACGTCCATTACAGTCACCGCACTCTTGATGGATAACGATTAATTTATTACTTTAAATTATATAGATTTTTACATTCCTACCAATCGATTTTTTCTTATGATGTTTTTTTTTTACCTTTTAATCATCCAACATTTAAGAAAGTTGAGATAAATTGCGATTTTAGTTTATATTTTCAGTTTTTTTTTTTATAATATATCTCCCTTGTCTGACTGTCTATCTGTTACGTACTATGTGTTCAATTCTTATCCTCCCAATTTAAAGAGAAAGAAACGAAAGATAATAGAAACATTACCATGCTAAACTAACCTAACCTCCTTGTCTGTACTCTTTGACTGTCGGTACTACAAAAAATACATAGATAATACTGAATAGATTACATGGTACTCGGGTACAAGTGAATTTGCATCATTTGTGTAATTGAATATACCGCTGAGAAAACTATCTCCCACCATTACCACATTCACTGACCCGTTCATCTCTAGACTCTACGGACTATAACATACTTCCCAAGGCCTTGAAACACACTTATTCCTTCAGGTGATATGCTTATAAGGGTTCCAATCGCACGTCTTAACAGCATTCAAATCCCTCTTACTATAAAGGTAAAATCATCAGCATACTTATTTTTTTCTCTCATCTTTTCCTTCGTTAAGTGAGATTTTTGCGAGGGAGAGGAAATCCATTACGCTTATAAATATGACTGAATAAAGGAGTTTACCGTGTTTGAGTTTTGTTGAATTACAGGTAAGAAGACATCAATTAAGGGGTAACTGTGTATGCGTGTATTTTTTTTAATTTACCTGAGAGAGAGAGAGAGAAAGTAAAAAAAAAAAATAAAAAAAGAAAGGAAACACGAGAATGAATAATGAAGCGAGGGACTAAAAGCAAACGGAGTATACAGTAGTAAAACATAAAGCAAAGACGAAGAGAGAAGGAGGGAGAGAGAAAAAAAAGAAGCAACGTTTTTAGACACGTAATAAGGATTGACTGAGGAGGGCTGTAGGGGATTATGGAGGAGGAGGAGGAAGAGGAGGAGGAGGAGGAGGAGGAGGAGGAGGAGGAGGAGGAGGAGGAGGAGGAGGAGGAGGAGGAGGAGAGAGAGAGAGAGAGAGAGAGGAGGAAAGAGAGGAAGAGAAGGCAGTAGAGAAAAAAGAAATCTAGTTTGTGGAAGTGGTCTCTCTTTCTCTTTTTCTTTCCTCTCTCCCTCTCTCTTTCTTTTTCTTTCTCTCACATATAGCTAGATTATACAAGACTACCTGCAACACCCTCATCCAGTTTTCACCGCTGCCTCGCTGCTAAAACGAAACCCTGAACAAAAAATATCCGTAATTCCGTGCTGTATATTCTGATACCGAATAATAAGTACAATAATGCATAATATAGAGCCTTTCCTATAACATTAAACTCTAAAGTCAATAATATGCAAATGCTCTCAATCTATATTCATCGCTCTTAAGATGAGAGGACGCCTTATAAATACAGTATTTTCACTATCAAAACAAAAGCGCAAGAATTTATGGTTTCAAGCTGAGGGAGACGAGGTTTGAGTCTGTTTACAGCGTGGCAGGACAGGCGGGAAGGCTTGTAAAGGACGTGTAAGGTAGCAACAGGGGCATGGGTTTGTCTGTTGGTCTGTTAGTCTGTTGAGGTCGAGGTGGGTGTCTGTGTAGTCCCCCCGAGTCACAGGTGTTTCAGGGGCACTTCAGGGGGACTCTTCAGGGGTCTTATCGCAGCTTAGTTTATGGGCGAAGAATTACGTGACACTTGCATATGAGTCTAGCAAAGCAGCTTAGTTTCAATGTGACTTAGGAAAATTGTTACGGGATAAAATTAAATGTACATACGCTTGTTTTAATCCTCGGTGTCATATTTTACGTGGAATGTTCATATTTGTGGGAATTCATATTTTCGAAAACAAATTTTGTGTGTGTGCATATATATGAATAAAAAAGGGTTAGGGTTTTGTGGTAAAAAAAAGTGCATTAAGCTTAATACCATAAAAGACTATTTTCTCAAACGCTGAAATAATGTTTAATCTGCTTATGGAGCCGATTAGTTGTTTATGTAGGACGTCAGACACCATCAACACGCTCGCTATCAGGTCACCACACAATTATTTACTCCATTAATTACGTCTCTCGCCTCTATATTGGTTCCTCACGCCAAGAACATACAGCTGCAACGTATTATTATTTTCACTGCCTTCCTCTGACTTCCCAAGGTAACACTTCACTGCTTTTCATAGGTATTCCATCTTTCCATTTTCCCTGATCAAAAATATTACCACCTCTCCGCCATAACACTGGTTACGAGAGAAGAAACAGTCATGAAAACTAGGCATGATGTGGATTTATGGACAAAATTCCCTCTTCCCATTTCACAATTTGAGTTTTGAATCGTTATTATGGGTTCTAATACTACTTCAGCGTCATTACGATTGGAAGAAAGTCACCTGCAGTGTAAATAATGTGTTTTGCGTTCATAAGGAGATTGGAATGTGTGTGTAAGAGTGTTTAAGGGGTTTAAGTGCACGAGGGTGTGGGTGAGGGAAAGGTTTGTGTCATTTAAGTCCTTTTGATGATGCTACAAACTGTTGCGTCCTTACATGTCATCATCATCATTATCATCATCATCATCATCATTCTACCCACTCCCTTCTCTTCAAGTCTTTCTTTTCCTTCACCTTCTTGATATTAAGATAGTTTACATAATCATAATATAATAGAGTGACATTACTTCTTTTTTTTCCAAGCTTAACTAATAGCATTCTTAATATCAACATTTATTTCTTTTCCTCTATTACCACCTATGTTCACCTTACAATTTCAAACGTTTTCTCATCATTGTGAACGTGTTACTGAATGGACAAAAAAAGTATATATGGTTCTCTCAATGCAGTGATTCCTCGTATTTTACCTTCCCATTCTTCTATCATCAGGAACTCACATATATCTACTATTTCAACTGGTTTCAATTCTACATGTCTCAATACTATCCACATATCAGTATTTTCCAACGTCCTTTCAATGATTTTTTGACACATTCTCTCGTTTTGATTTTCTCTTCTGTTACTCTATTTCCATTCAAATTTTTCATCATTGCATAGAAAGAGAGAAAAAAATCGATGTAACAAAGGTTAGATAGAGGATAGATCAAAACTACAATACGCACACACCCACACACACACACACACACACACACACACACACACACACACACACACACACACACACACACACACATATGGATACTTATAGACACCGGCGCAGTGGTGAAGCATCCGTGTTAGTAAACCTATTAACCACCAGTTCGATTCCCGTTTCCAGTAATAACTTAACCAATCGGTGAGTGATATAAAAAAAAAATTGATGTCTATGTTCCCCGTTCACTCTATAAATCACTCTATATATTAGTGTCAATAGGAAACATTGTGGTAGGGAGCGAGGCCTGGGATACTACAACGGCTTTATATTACCTAACATTACAACTACATCATCTACATACGCGGCCTCGCAAAGCAGTGTAAATGCATCATCCGCCCAAGCCATCACCGCCCGTGTATCACCTAATGGGCGTGAACACTGACAGTCATAGGTATTAACAAAACTGAAAATATGCATGACAGCACCAAATTATATACAACAAAAGCTCTTTTTGTATGGAGTGGAAAACTAATTATGTAACTTTGTGTGTGTATGTGTGTGTGTGTGTGTGTGTGAGAGAGAGAGAGAGAGAGAGAGAGAGAGAGAGAGAGAGAGGAGAGAGAGAGAGAGAGAGAGAGAGAGAGAGAGAGAGAGAG